>CAWUFW010028592.1:0-21261 GCA_963921515.1 Calotriton arnoldi | reverse complement strand
GAGGGGTGCAAAAAAAGGTAGGGGTGCACATAGAGGCAAGAGAGGTACAGAAAGAGGCAGGAGGGGTGCAGAAAGAAGGAAGAGAAGTGCAGGTTGACGCAAGTGAGGTGCAGAAAAAAGCAAGAGAAGTGCAGAAAGAACCAACAGGTGCTGAAAAAGGTGTGAAGGGTGCAGAAAGAGCAAGAGAAGTGCAGAAAGAGGCAATAGAGGTACAGAAAGAGGCAAGAGAGGTGCAGAAACAAGCATGAAAGGTGCAGAAACAGGGAACAGGGGTGCAGAAAGAGGCAAGAGAGGTGCAGAAAGAAAAAAGAGGGGTGCAGAAAGAGGCAAGAGATCTGCAGAAAAAGCAAAAGAGGTGCTGAAAAAGGCAAGTGAGGTGCAGAAAGAGGCAAGAGATCTGCAGAAAAAAGCAACAGAGTTGCTGAATCAGGCAAAAGAGGTGCAGAAAGTAGCAAGTGAAGTGCAGAAAGAGGCAACAGAGGTGCAGAAAGACGCAAGAGAGGTGCAGAAACAAGCAAGAGAAGTGCAGAAGGAGGCAAGAAAATTGCTGAAAGAAGCAACAGAGGTTTAGAAAGAAGCAAGAGAAGTGCAGAAAGAGGCAAGTGAGATGCAGAAAGAAGCAAGAGCAGTGCAGAAAGAAGCAACAGAGGTGCAAAAAGACGCAAGAGGAGTGCAGCAAGAGGTAGGAGAGGGGCACAAAGAGGCAAGAGAGGTACAGAAAGAGGCAGGAAGGGAGCAAAAAGAAGGAAGAGAAGTGCAGAAAGAGGCAAGAGAATTGCTGAAAGAAGCAACAGAGGTGTAGAAAGAAGCAACAGAAGTACAGAAAGAGGCAAGTAAGGTGCAGAAAGAAGCAAGAGCAGTGCAGAAAGAACCAACAGAGGTGCAAAAAGAGGCAAGAGGTGTGCAGAAAAAGGTAGGAGGGGTGCACAAAGAGGCAAGAGAGGTACATAAAGAGGCAGGAGGGGTGCAGAAAGAAGGAAGAGAAGTGCAGAAAGAAGTAACAGAGGTGCTGAAAGAGGCATGAAAGGTACAGAAAGAGGCAAGAGAGTTGCACGAAGAGGGAAGAGGCAACAGGGATGCAGAAAGAAGCAAGTGAGGTGTAGAAAGAGGCAAGAGAATTACAGAAAGAGGCAAGAGAGGTACAGAAACAGGCAAGAGAAGTGCAGAAAGAGTCAAGAGAATTGCTGAAAGAAGCAACAGAGGTGTAGAAAGAAGCAAGAGAAGTGCAGAAAGAGGCAAGTGAGATGCAGAAACAGGCAAGAAAGGTGCAGAAAGAGGGAACACGAATGCAGAAAGAGGCAACAGGAGGGCAGAAAAAAGCAAGACATTTGTAGAAAGAAGCATGGGAAGTGCAGAATGAAGCAACAGGGGTACAGAAAGAGGCAAGAGAAGTGCAGAAAGAAGCAACAGAGGTGCAGAAGGAGGCAAGAGAACTGCAGAAAGAGGCAAGAGAGTTGCGGAAACAGGCAAAAGAGGTACAGAAAGATGGAACAGAGGTACAGACAGAGGTAAGAGAGGTGCAAAACAGGTAAAAGGGGTGCAGAAAAAGGCAAGAGGGATGAAGAAATTTGGAACAGAGGTGCAGGAAGAAGCCAGAGCAGCGCAGAAAGAACCAACAGAGGTGCAGAAAGAGGCAAGAGGGGTACAGAAAGAGGCAAGTGAAGTGCAGAACAAAGCAAATTCACCAAATTGAAGGTCAAACTGACTTTGTTTTATTTTTCCTCCTTCTCTTCTCTGCCTGAGCATGATGGCTTTCAAGGTACTAAGTGCAATAATGACAGCATATACAAATATAGAGGACCTTTATGAATGCTTTTTAGGGAAGAAGGCTTTTTAATATAGACTTTGCTTTTATGGGGATTTTTAGCAGGCTTTTAAACTGTTTTTAGCACATTTTTTATATGATGAACTTTTATGCTTTTACATTGGCCTGAGCTCTGAGTTCACCTAGCTGACCCTGTTTACCATTTCTGATGAGGAGACGGTGTCATGGTCCGTAGGCTAGTCCTGTCATGTATGCCCTCTTTTTCATGCATTGTTCATAAATTGTTCTATCCACACGCCGACTAGGTGACCTTTTACCCAGTAGTTCGCTCTCTTCCGTTTTACTTACTGCTTCTCAATATTTTCATAATAACTGTACCTGACGTACATAAACAACCCCTCAAGCACAGTATGGTTATTCTGTACAAAGGTCACTACTTTTTCATCATTCCGGACAACGGGCCCGCTGTATATGATCGCGTTTGTTTTGAAAAGCAATCACCATTATTTTCAAAACACATCGATCCTAGGGAAAACACCGGAGTGCCCACTCCAGTATATAAGACCCATATCCCCCCTACAAATCAGAGGAGAATTCCTTCCAGGCTGGACCAAGGTCCTGCATGCTGATTCTTGTGGGGTGCCGTCCTCGGAGCAGAGACGGGGTCCTTCGTTCTTTACCATCAGGTGAGGGGTTGGTAATTCCCTGGGGGATTATTGGCTACATTTTAGCATGCACATATATGCCCATATACACGCTTCACCTAAATATCTAGGCTAGGTACATTTAGGCAAAGTAGGTTGGCAGCGCACTGTAGGAGTACGCCAATGCTACTGTTTTATATAACCAGCTCATGTTTATCTTCTTAGCACTATGGTAGAAATGTATCTACTATTTACGATTTTGTTGCTTGCGATCACTTTTGTCTGTTTCTGTCTTATGATTGTTTCAGCAAACATGTTTTATACGAGACTGACGCTTGACCAATAAATACTTATTGAAACATCCCAATCGTCATTATGTATGTCCGTTCTGAGAATAAGCAAGCACGAGTGACTGAGCGAAAAGTACTGTACTGTTTTCCACGGTCCCTGAGGAATCAGGGTTGTAATGTTCAGTGGTTGCCAAAAACTACCTACACCACTGTGGAATACAGGGGGGTGGTAGTGGCAATGTAGAGCTAGCTGGCCTAATGGCTGACTCATCCTGTAGGGGGGTGTCCAGAGTCTGTCTGTACACCAAGCCCTCAGTTTAGGTCATCCAAAACGTGCAGGTCCTGGGAGGTCCTAGGAACTACACGACAATGTGGTGCTCAGGAAATGACAATGTCCAGTTCCAACTCCTCCATTATGTGTTACAAGACAGTCTTGGTGCAGCCACTTCCCCTGACTCGGTGCCGCAAAGTGAGTGGAGGGTGGTAGCGGTAGGCTCCTCTTCAATGGCCAATTGCACTGGGAAATGTGTGAGCAGGCACCAATACCAGGATGCAGGAATCACCAACCTGGAGGCTGCAGGGAATGATATCTGCTTGGCTCTGCAGCCTATAGTCTGTAATTGAGCTGCCTGGATAGAGTGCTGATGAGGGAAGACACCTTGCTGGCAGGAAGAGCCAGAAAAATGCCGTGGCCAGCCGGCACCCAAGATGGCCACACCGGAGTAGAGCTCCGAACATCGACAGACTAAACCCCTAAAATCTGTGACACTAATCCAGTTTTTGCCCAGAATTGATACCTTCCCCGTGCTCCCTGACTCTTTGGGGAGACTCGGGCTGAAAACTGCGATCTCTCGGCGCCATTGGGCGTCATAACGGCCGTGAGAGATTGTCCGCGCTGAAGGAAGCGAGCAGCCCCAGGGAAAGTGAAAGTGGAGGGAGCATCGAGCCGCTGGAATCCTCCGAGGTGGGTCCCGCTCGAAACAGTAGACGACCTTCCCGCACAGCCCCTCCTAACCTGACTGAGGGTGACCGCTGCCTCTGGAATGCGGCCGGGCGCCGCTTGGAAGCCGTTTGAGACTTCGGGAGGGCGTCATCAGAGGGGGCTGGTGAGAGTGCTGGGCCTTGCGGTGCCATTATCGGAGCCCTGGAGCGAACCTGGCCTTGGGAGTTGGCAGGGGGTGCTGAGGGAGCTATTGTGGGGAGAGCACCCCTCCACGAGAACTCAATGCGGCGAAGCACTCCTGCGGTCCCTTTGCAGCCTGCCCATGTGGGGCTCCACAAGACGAGGCTGGGGGAAGCGCGGCAGGGCCTGGGTGGCGGAGACCCGGCGTGGCCTGAGCAGCGCTGGCTCTGAGGGGCCGGCCTTATCGGCGCTGCCATGCGGATTGGCCTCTGGGCAGGTTAATTGGTTCCAGAGACCCAAGGGTGAAGAGCCCTGCGAAGCTTGGCTACAGAGGCCCTGAACCTACAGTGTGGAGGCCCCCGCAGGGTACGCACAGAGATGAGAGCGCCGGGCGAGGGGTGGTACTAGCGAACTCTGGCCGATCGCGGATTGCACTGTGCCTCCCCCCCAACCCCACCCCCTGGTGCCTGGGGTGGCCGCTCCTGATGAAGGTGACTTTTTGACTCCCTGATTGGACTGCCTTCCTTCTGCACCTCCTGGGGCTCGATCACCCCGTCTGCCCCCTGGAACTGTGGGCCTAATCTCCCCACTCGATCCGCCCTGCTGCCGTGGTTGTAACGCCGGCCTCCGCACCAGGATCTTTGGCCCATGACTCTTCTGCTATCTCAGGGGGTGCTCCCGGAAAGATCACTACGGTGGAAAGTCTGGAGCGACGCACGCCTCTTGATGCTCCTGGGCCCTGTTGGACCAGCGATTCTGCCTCACTGCGGGTGACGGTTGCCGTCTGCTGATGAGACATGGTGGAGCCGCCGAGTGTAGTACAGGATGGTTGAATGGAGTTGTTTGATCAGCTGGCTGGTTGGTATCGACAACCACCGTATTGTGCACTGCGACTCTGAGTGGTGCTTTATGGTCCGAGCAGCTATCTGGTTCTTAGTAGTCCAGCTCTGGTGAAACTATCCTGTGCTCGTTGTGATCCCAGAGCGTCTCGTGAATCAGACGTGGCGCTGGATGAAGGCTGAGCGTAATGCGTTCATTGGACTGATCTCCTACGGTCCCGTTTGACCCCCCCTGACTATCCCTTCGTTTTGCAAGTAACAAGCAAGGGAACACTGACATTTGGTTTAATGAATCTCACATTTTGCTGACATGTTTTAACTTGTGTCCCAGACTGGGTCTGTTGTTTCCTATTGGGCTGTCCTGGCTCGCTCGGTGGCCCATGGGATGAGTGATTCACATAATGGGCGCCCATTTTGTTCTCCTCTAATAGTGCTCTTGGTTGAGGTTTGGTGTCCATTTTGGCCTCCTCCCTGGGGAGCCGAAGAATGTGTATCCCTATCACTGTGATCCTCTAGGTGACTCCCATTTCCATGCTGGTTTCCATACTTGGAGGTCCCAATCCCTGGTGGTAGGGTTTGCCCCGTTATGATCCCACACCCTCACCACCACTAGAGGCAAGCCAGCCTTCTATCCCACCGGTATGATGTTTTATTAGGGAGTTAGACCAGAGTCCCTGGCCCTGCATTTCTAGTCGCCTCCTGACCTCAATCTTATTGGATTATCCTCACTCGTCTTCCGGATTATGTGCCTCCTCTTCTTATTATTCTCCTTTGAACTATCGCTACCCTAGTGGCCCCTCTTCTCCCTATCATGGCTTCCACTCGAATAAAGTCGGGAGTTAACTGCTTCAAAGTCATCTATCCCCCTAATCTGTCCAAAGCAGCAGCAAAACGGTTCAAGCACAACACCATTGAACACTTCCCTGATTCCCTCTTTGTTGATCAATTCCATAATGGGCACCTAGGGAAGCTAAAAAATGACTTAATTTTTTTCACTCACGACATCCCTTCCTGGTCCACCAGCTTCTTCAATTTCTTCAACGTCTCCTCCTCCTCATCTATCCCGCATGGACAGCGGCTAAAAATTTCCCCCTCCACGAGTTTTAATGGCTCTCTCACCATTACACTCTACAAGAATGGCACTGTCATGATTCAAGCTACAGACTCCTGTCTCTCTCTCTTTGACCATCTCTTCCACTCCCTTCGCCCAACCCATACAACTATGATCTCCCTCGACTCTTCTTTGAGCTCCTCTCCTTTCTCCCTTTCTCCCCCCCTGACCCCCCGATACTCCAGCAGGCCGCTCTCCCGGGAGACACAGGCCTACCCTTTGTTCCCCCCTGACTTTGCTCCCTCCTCTCCCTCTCTTCCCCCTTCCCAAAATGTTCCTCCCCCTATCTTGTCTGTCTGGCCTCCGGCCTCCACCCCTCCTCCCCACCCTGCATCTGCCCGATTCTCCAACGTTTTCGCCTCCCCCCTAATCCCCCCCACCTCCCCCCCTCTTATTCCACCTTTCTTACAACCTGGTCTACCGATCAACTTTCCTTACCTCCCCCTTCCCTCCCCCTTTCACCTCATCCCTTTCCGCTCTTCTCTGTCCCCCGTACCCTAAATTCTTCTCTTCCACCTCCCATCTATCTTCAACCCCACCTTCCTCAACCCTTGCTTCCCAACCGTGTCTCCCTCCCCGACAATTCCTTCCTCGTCTCTCCCTCTGACCTTGCAGTCCCTTACCCCTCCCTCAGTTTCCATCTAGCCCAATCCCCCCACTCCACCTGTTACCTGTCCCCCTACATTCACCTTTCATAGCCTACAGTACCTGTCCAGCACCATCCTCTCTTTTCTCCCCATACCTCAGGCCTTCCTCGGACCCCCCGCCCTCCCCCCCTGTACAGCCCCCTCTCCTCTCTTCTCCACGTACCTTTGGCCTTCATCTGACCCCCCGCCCTCCCCTCCCTGTTCAGCCTCTTCTCCCCTCTGCTCCCCTTACCTCCGGCCTTCATTTGTCCCCCCTCCTACTCCTCAACTTTCTCCTCATATTTATGATCTCTTCTCTTCCCCTCTGTTCAGCACCAGAAAAAATATTTCTCTTCCCACCACTGTTTCACCATCCACTCCTATCGTCCACCATCTTTCCTCACCTTCTACCCTTGCTCCCCAACTCCCCAACCCCTCCCCTCCCTCCCTCACCCTCTGCACTCCCTCCCTTATCCCGTTCCCCCACCCGGCCCCGTCCTCCCTCACTCTCTGAACTCCCTCCCGTATCCCGCTCCTCCATCCCTCCCCGTCCTCCCGCACCCTCTGCACCGCCTCCCTCAACCCGTTCCCCCACCCCTCCCCGTCCTCCCTCACCCTCTGCACTCCCTCCCTTATCCATCGAGCCACCCAACACTCCGTGCTCAGCTCTCCTCTCCCTGGAAAATAAACTTGATTCTCTCATCTATTCCATTTCCCAGCTTGTAGCGTCCATCTCTCTTTTAAGCGCCAAGATGTCCCCCTTCCCTAACAACCTCCCGAGGAGTTCCTTACTCCCGCGCCCCAATAAAGCCAACCACAGTCTGTCCTCTGCAGACATCACCAACTTACTGGCCAGCTACAAGACCACCAACGTCATTCCCCTTCCACCTTCCTCTCCTAATAATTTTACGCAGTTTCCTATTCAGGTCATCTCCTCTGTCAGACCTTACCAGCCTCCCTCTTGCCGGGCTCCCTCATTCAGGAATCTTATCCCTATCTCCCTTAACAACCCTAACACCCCCATCACCAAAACATCTGCGTCAGAGCTGCACTGCTTGCTCCACAACTGCAGATCTGCAATCAAACACAAAGTGGAAATCTCTGATACTATCACCCACCAGAATCTTGACATGTTCTTCCTCACTGAGACCTGGTTTAATGACTCCTCTCATACTTTGTTTGATCTTCTGGTACCCACTGACTACTCTATCCTCAGAAATGACAGGGCAGACAAAATTGGGGGCGGTGTCGCTATCATCGTCAGGAACTCCCTTCAAATGAAAGCCTTCCCTACCACCCTTTTCCATACATTCGAATGCCTATCCGTAGAACTTCAAATACATCACGACTCACCCTTTAGATTCCATGCCATCTACCACCCACCCGGTAACTGCTCTTCCTTTGTGGAGGAACTGACTGACTTCATCAGTGACCAATTGTAGGAGAGTAGGATCTGCCTCTTATGTTGCCCCCACTTTTTTTCTGATGTTAGCACTGGTTTCTGGCTATAGTCTGGCTGGGTCCCTGCCAATCAGGGCCCCAGCCTCTCTGTTCTCTCTAAATGACATGGAGTGCACTCTAGGTGCACTAGTGATTGGATACTGTGGTGCCTTATGAGTCCCTAGTATATGGTACTTCACAGGCCTACCAGGGGCTGCAGCATGTATTATGCCACCCCTGGGAAGCAGACTAAATCTGACACCACAGGCCTGCTACTGCAGCCTGGGTGAGGTGGTGCTAGCACCCCTCACTGAGTTATAGGTTTCCTATATCTCTCCTGCACACACATATAAACCTATCAGTCACCCCTAAGGCAGGCCCTATCAATCCTGAGGGCAGGGTGCTTGGCTTCTATGTGAGGGGGTGCCTCTGCATGAGCAGGGCCCCTCTGCAGCTCTCAGAGTCTATTCTCTGGTGCTGTTTGTGGATGCGGTTAAACCATATACTCTTAAGTGCATTATATCCTCGCGGTAAAATGCTAACTTTGGAATGGCTGCATCAAAACATGTCGTGTTTGGTGTCAAACATCTTGGAATACTACCCCCCCCGCCAATACTGGCGGCGGGGGTAGCATTCCACCCTTCTAGAGGGATAAGACATGTACCTGCTGTGGAAACGCGGTAGAATCCTGAAGAGCCCTGGCATCACAAAATGGATGCCACCAGTCACAGACACGGGGCTGCCCTCCTGCTGATGACCGAAACTCACAGTGGAGGAAGCCCAACAAAAGGCATCCTGTCACAGGGAGGTGTAACCACCTCCCAGACAGGGTTTAGTGTATTGGGGCTGGGTGGGTGCACTCTTAGAGTGCTTTGAAGTCCTGCACTGGGGGAGCAAAAGGCTCCTCTGTGCATATGCCAGTTCAAACCGGCTCAGGGGCTACCTGCCCCTGCTCTGGCGCGAAACTGGACAAAGGGAAGTGGGTGTAGCCACCCCCTCCCTTGACCCTCCCATAGGTGGGGTTATAGAGCTAGTCCATCCCCTCTTTTTAGTATAAGATGGGGAACCCTTGAACTTGCAAGTTAGATAACCCCTGGACGACGCTCTACAGAAGAATCCTGGCCCTTCGACGTTCCACTACCTTTGGAAGACAGAAGAATCTCCCTTGGAGTCAAGGAGTGACTCCCCTGCTTGGCAGGCACCAAAAACGACAACGACGGTCGCAAACTACGCCGCTCCCGCCGGAGTCCGAAGTCCCTGCAGCCCAAGAAGTGGATTTCCTGACCTCTCCCAGGCCATCGTGAGTCCCCAGCGAAGCTGAGGCAAGTGGACCCCACGAGTAACGAGGAACCGCGACCCCTGGGTACCGTGCACTATTGTCGAGTGCAACCCCTTCACAACGTTCTACGAACTTGTGCTTTGGACCACGTGTGGTCCCGACCTCCAGCAGGAATCCCTCTGAAGATCAGAGGCCTACACCGTCCCGAGTGACCGTGGGCCCCTGTTGAGTGATTCCGCCCGAGGTGTCTTTGCGATCCCTTGCCAGCCGGCTCGTGGGTCCCCATAAGCCTTCTTAAAGAAACCAAAGGGCTCCCCTGGTTGCTCCAGGCCTGCCCTGACTTACCCTCGCTGGGTGAGTTCCACAGTCCTTGCTGGTCTGCGCCATCGAGGCTTCTTCTCGACTTCAAACACAAAGGACAGGCCATAGTCATACAGCACAGTCATCTCGTTGGTGGTTATAGGGTTACAATCCGTTGACAATGAGAAGACAGCCTGGTCCTTGGTTCTGGCTTTGCTGTTGCTGTTTTGGAGTTCCACTAACTTTGCTACAGACTTGTCAATGTAGTCGATCCAAGACTTGAACAGGCTCATCCGGGTCTGCATTTGTTTTGTAAAGTTAGGATCGTCTCTGTTGTGAGGTTCAAACTTTGCAATGCAGGACATCTGGCAGGAAACCATGGTGTTCGTCACCTCAGATACATAGACATCGATCATCTGCTTAGATTCTTTTAAAAGGTCTATTGCCTTCTGCATGTAGCCTTCCTGTCCCAGATTAATTGTAATGTAGGCCTGATTGTAGAGTGAGACAGCACGGTACACCCGATCGGTCTTCTCTGCTTTCTGCCAGAATGATAGCGACCCATAATCCGATCCTTTATTCTGAGTGTGGAGGTACATGCGATCCATAGCTTGTTTGATGAAGTCGTAGAAGTTATCCGATTCTCCTCGCAGGAGGCTGTCTACTCTCTTCTGGATCACTTGGTCAAGGTCTTTCTTTAGCTGATTGATGTCTTTATGGTCTTCAATGTCCTTCTCATGTAGTGTGAGCCAAAGAGCCCAGCTCTCCTTTAACGCATTCAGAGCCGGGCGGTAGTCGAACTTTGTATCACTCTTAGGATTTTCTAAGGAGCGCACGTTCTTTACTGAATAGATGTCAATTTTTTCTCTTTTATCATACTTTCCTTCAAATTCATTTAGATGTTTACAAAACTCTTCAAAGAGTTCCTCCCGCATCTGAACTTCCAAGAGCTCATTTTTCTCTATTTCCACAATGCGCTTCTTCTCATATTCTGCTCAGAGCCGTCTCATCACCTCGATGGGTTTGCCCTGATACGATGGTGGCAGGTCATCATAGTTTAAAATCATCTGTACCATGCCAGGGTTTCCTTTGCGGGAGGTTCGGCCAAATATTTGCTTTTCCACTCTGATGTTTGTGGGGAAATGAGTAAGAATCACACAGAGTCCTCCATGTTCATTCACCTCTTTGGTGACTTTAACATCCGTGCCTCTTCCACCGAGGTTTGTGGAAATGATAACATCTCCTGGCCCAAAGATGTCCCTTTCAACATCATGTTTATCACTTCTGGTGTACAAAGTTATTTTAGCAGAAACAGCTTTTAATTCTATCAACTCTTTTTGTAGCAGTTCAGCCGTTTTTACATCTTCACAAACGACTAAAGCCACTTGACCTTTGCCCCACTTGTTTTGACTTGTGCGCTCTATCACACATTCACAGATACTTTTGATCCAGGAAATGTTCCCACCTTTAACCTGGAGAGTTGGTAGCTCAGTCTTCTTAGTGTAGCGATGAGTAGGCATGCTGTAGCAAGACACTCTGTAGTGTTTTTTTAGGAACTCAATCTCTGCTTCTTCCCCAAGGGTCCCAGAGACCCCGAACATGCCTGTGCCTTTAGTGTATCGCTGAAGGAAATGGAAATTTGACATGAAGTTGGTGACATTGGACAGTGGTGAGATTGCCAGCTGGTGCTTCATCTCCAGGAACTGCTGTAAGCCGTCACCCCAGCGCTTGTTCTTCTCAAGCACACCAGTGGCTTTGAAGTCCACTGGGATGATGGAGTGGTATTCGTGGATGGGTGTGGTGGTCTTCACTTGACTCATGTCTGTGGCTGATTCTATCATGTACTCTCGATCCTTCTCCATCATGATTGCCTTCATGGCATTTTCCACAAAGACCTTCATCCTGTTCTGTGTGTATTGCTTCAGGTAGGCTGGAAGGAGAATAAAGTTCTCGTCCTTATTCTCTTGTTTATCTGGTGGCTGATAGGTATCTGAGTACCTGATTCTTGACTCCAGTTCAGTGACAGCTCCTTCTATCAGGTCCTTGTCGTTCATCACCACACAGGCACAGCCATGTTCCTGGAGAAGAAGGCAAATTTTGTCATGATCAGATGTGGATTTATTGTCTGATGTGGAACTGATCGCAAATTCAGATGCTTTACCATCCTTTATCTCATAGTATTCAAAAACAACAGCATCTTCAAAGACTTTCTGAAATATAGACAAGAGATCTCGCTGCTCAGCAGGTCCAAGTTTATCCATGAGTTTCTTAATTGCCAAGTCTTGTGGCTCATCAGTAACTGACCTTTCAGAGTTATTCAGGACAGTTTCTATCTGCTTCACATCCTCTTCAGTGAAGAACCCCAGCTGCAGTCCCGGCATTAGAATGTCGAGGGAGGAGAAATGCTCTGATGTGTTCGGCCCCATGACAGCTGCTGCAGCAACTTTGTGAAAGTATTGTGTTCCTGTGGCCCAAAGAATGTCACCAGTTTTGGCATCTTGAATACGTTGGCAAGTGCACATCTTGGCCCAGACAGCTGCCAGCAGTTGTTCTAAGTGCCGCATTCCTGTTGCTGCATGTGAAAGGTATGTGATTTGAACACCACTGTCCAGGGTCATATAGTCCACCTCATCCACAATGGCTATGTCAAAGGTCCGGTCTCCTCTGGTTTTATGTTTTTCAAACTCTTGCTTTAGAATGTCAGCAGCAAAGTTCCCAACAGTACCGTACACAACATCAGCTGCATACGCCTTTTTAATTGCCTTGTCAATTTCTCTTGAGTCAATACATTTGTCTAACCCTGGAGGTGGGACAACACTACAAGACACATCAAACATCTTGTACAGTTTGCTCCATTCCTCTTGATCACGACGGGCAAGTACTGGTGAACTTGTCATAACGTCAACCTTCTTCCCTCGGATGGCATGAATAAGGGCGAGCATGGCCACGATGGTAGATTTACCCTCTCCAGTAAAGATCTCCAAAAGACAACCATTGCATGCAGGGGCTTTAGAAATTAGAAGAGTCAACAGAGATGTGAGTTGAATCATGCGAGGAAAATAGCTCTCAATGCTGCCCCCCGATTGATTTACAATAGATGTAGTTTCCTGAACAGCCACACACAAACCAATCAAAATTTCCACCAGTGTCTTAGTATCAGGGTTTTCAAAGTTTATTGATCTGATCATAGCTTTGCATTTTTCTATCCTCTTCTTACCATCTATATAGGCTGGAAGTTCAACTTGAACTTTGCTGAGCACTTGCTGCAGGATAGAAAGTACAGTTTTTGGATAGTGTTTTTTTCTCATTTCGGATAGTATGGTTTTTAAATCCTTGTCCTTCTCTTGCTCCACTGATCGCTGTAGATCCTGCACTGCATCTTCCTTCTTCAAAGACGCAATGGTTGTGTTTATATCAAAGTGGTAGGTCTGTACCTGCTGGAGGATCTCCTCCACCTTCTCTTGTGGAACGCCGCTCTCCTGTACTTTTAGAGTGAAGATAACTGCCTGGATTGAGGTCCAGACTCCATTGAATAATATGTGTTCTAGGAAGTCTTGGCTGGTTCTGGGGAGCTCAGAAAAGACAGCTCTAGACAGTTTCCCAGCTAAAGTCTTGTTTGTTTTGCAGAGTATGCTCAAAATATGTATTAGAAAGCTGGACTTCTTGTCAAGCTTGTCTTTGTACTGCTGAAGTTCAGTCGTATCTAGGCCAGAACCTTTCAGTGTCACTTGTATCGTTGCCTGAAGGAGACTCAGCTGTTCGGTCAGTGACATATTCTTCTCAAAGGCGTTATTCAAACTTCCATGAGACCAGATGTCTAGGTCCATCGATTTGATGTACCTGGCGATGAGACACTGTTGTAGGGTTTGCATCCTTTCACCAATGTCCTTGGAAGCAGCGCTTATATCTTCATTTATGTCATAATCAATTAAGAGCTGGTTGAATTTCTCCTCAACATCATTTTCCTAAAATAGAAAGATTACAATGTGTGTTAATTCTTCTTTCAGTGGGAATCCAGGATAACAGCATAGACAGAAGTATCTGCAAAATATATGTTTTCCCCTTGGCCACTCATTTTTCAAGAAAATGTTAGGATTTTTCTGACAGTCCTGTGGCAGCTAAAGGTGATTTATCAGTTCAGTTGGACCTGTTTACATCCTGAGCACCAGGGGCACAGGTCCTACCGCGCTGCTCTTTGGACACCAAAAAGTTCTATTGTGCATTGACTCATCAAAGGTGAGAAGTGGTCATGGATAGCCAAGGATTAACCTAGGAGGGGATGAGCTCTTGGAACTCAGATACTGTATGTCACAAAGTCATAACAGTAAGGTTACAGCAGCACCAGGTAGAACAAGAAGCCAGGCTATACAGTTTTTTAGAGTGTACGTGTTATAGCACTCCAGCCTCACAAACTACAATCCAAGGGCAATGTTATCTTTTTTGCCAAAAATCACAAGCCTTCAGCAACCTCTAGAATTACCTAGTCTCAATTCTTGTACAATGGCCAATGGTTCTCCATGAGATTAGGGCGGGACAGATTGTTGCAAGTGCGTCCAATATACTATGATATGTGGATATATCTATGCCTCTCAGGTGTCTCTGTGGGAGGGTATGGCCCCGAAACAGAATACCCCACCATGCAAAAATGAGTTAGATCATCAGCCTACAACAAGGAGTGTTTGGAATCCTGCGATCAAGTGGATATCACACCCGACACAGTGGGAACCAGTTGTTCCAATGGGTTCCACAGTCAGAGTTCAAAATGCAGAACTACTGCAGCTGGGAATGGGCTAGCCGCCATGATGGGCTCGCTGGAATAACAAATGATAGTGGAGTGATTTGCCGTCATTATCCTGGTTTTCCCTTCTAGATATCCCGCTTCTTGAATTACATATGTTAGTTGTTTTGATATAAATATCAACTATACGATCCACATTTATTCATGTCACTAATCATTACAACATAATAATTCATGTTGTCCTATGTCACTGAATTACCTATTTTGAGAAATTGTTTTAAATAATGAATACAATTTAATGAAAGCTGATAACTCCACCTCACATTTACTGAATAAATAATGAGCACAATTTCACAGAATGTAATTAAGTGAAAGGGCATCAAGGCCTTTTCTGCTAATTGTTTATTCTGAAAGGTTAAACACTGATCAGCTATGTTATATAATATAAGAACATAGCGTGATGAGCTAGAGAGGAACTTCATGCCAGAGAATCGAGACAGAGGCCATACTAAACCGTATCACCTTCCATTGCTTAAGGCTTCCATGAGGCACACTTAGTCTTCACCTGATGGATTTATCGTCCTGCCACCAAAACAGTAGTAACATTGGTTCTATTGTTCAGAAAAGGTATGCAGGTGTGAACCGTGTTTGAAACTCAAATTAGTCTGCTTTTTGGTTCTAAGTTTAGCTTAGTTAGCCAAAAGATTTGGGTGGAGTTAGAGATATAAATATAAAGAGCTTTATGATATCACTGTTGGAAATCTTCTCCTTCTGCACGGTCTCCCTGGATTTGTTGCCTTTTTACTGAACCCTACTTTGTGGGCTATAGCACCCTGGGCACTTTACCCCTGCTAACCAGTGAAAAAGTGCTCATGCTCCTCCTTTTAACACTGTGAAATTGGTATACACATGGTGGATTTATTTAATTTACCTATACATTTTGTATACTATAAATTGTACTGTGTGTACCAAGGTCCTGGAAATTAAATACTACTAGTGGGCTGCAGAAATCATTGTGCCACCCACTACAGTAGTATTATAAAGTATGTCTCTAGGCCTGCCACTGCAGCCTGACTGGGCAGTTTCTAAACTGCCAATTCAACCTGTCAAAATAACCCTTTTGACAGGCCTACACCTTCTTTGTATAAATGTATAAGTCGCCCCTAACGTAGGTCTTATCGTCCAATAAGGCAGTGTATTTAATGGCAGGACTTGTAGAAATACAGGTTATACATGTCCTGGTAGTGAAAAGGCCCCTAAAGCCCTTTTCAATGTGGCAAGGCTGGCTGCCCCATGGAGAAACACTGAATTGCAGTAATACTTTATTTCGGTCACGTGACCATAAAAGTGCAAAAGCAATAAATACATACAATACATTATTATAGCAGCCAAAATACATGCACAGTCCCATATTCAATAAATAACTAATTAATCTTGTACAATATCCTCTGATGAAGCAGTAAGCTCTAAACAACAAAAACCTCAAAAAATCCTAAAACATAGACTAAAGGGGTCCGCCATGTTGTGTGCCTAATCTATGCCAATCTGGGGATATCATAATCTTTTAGGGCTCATTGCTGTTTCCTCAACATCATATGCTTCTTCAGTTTATCAGGCCATCTGAGTATACACAATCAATAAGTGATAATAAATAGCTAAAACAGTCTTTACCTAATTTGCACATCTTGAAACGACATTTTTTTAAAAGACTTTCATAAGAACAATTAAAATCACAGTTAATATCATACTATCATGTAATTAAAGTGCTAAGTGCCACTTGGGATCAAACAATTATAGTAAAATTCCTAGAAACAGAATTCAAGCTGCCGTGTACATAATTACATCTCTGGTAGTGAAAACCACTCAAACATTCTAGGTTATAAACTTCTGTCGCCTAAACCAAACATTCAATAAAAACCTGCTTACAGCAAAGGCAATAGGATTTGATGTATCAGTCCTTAGGTTCCTTAAAGCAAGTTCAATGATGTCTGATTCCCAGATTGCAACAGACAGGTCTGGTCCACCTTCTTTGAAGGAAACGGTATTCGGTGCAAAAGAACAGAATAAGTTAACAGTCTCACAAGCGTGGCCACAAGGTAACAGGAGGTAACAGGAGGTGTAGTTGGCCCCCAAGGATGTCCTTGGGGGCCAACTACCCCTCCTGTTACTTCCAGTAAGTTCCACACAGCAGGATTGCTAAGAGGCCTTCAGAGGCCCCTTTTCTCCACCACTCTGCAAACGCACCTCCTGGTGCACTACTGGTGAGAGGATGGAGTCCACTTTACTCCTGATGGACCTTGTGGGCCAAGAAGCCCTCCTGGTATCTCCTGTAAGTCCTACACAGTGGGATTCCTGAGAGCTGGTCAGAGGCCCGCCCCCTTTCTCCACCACTCTGCAAACGCCATTACTACCTAAAAAAGCCTTAGAAATTCACTGAAAAAAACAAAGGTTACAGGGACGTTATAGTCAGGAATTCGCATTTAAAATCGTTAGAAATTCACTGGAAAAAAAAAAGGTTACAGGGACGTTATAGTTAGGCTGACATTTCACTCATACAAAACCAGTGAAATTCAGCAGTTATAGTTAGTAGAGCTAACTATAAGTCGCGCCCGCAATGTACTGCTTATGACCTCACATATTGCATCACTCATGACATGGTCAGTGACATCACTGATGATATCACTGATGACATCTCAGATGACATCACTGAGGACATCATCCACAGAATCTCAGATGCACCCACTCACTACCCAATATAACCTTTCATACACCCACTCCAACTTCTACACTACCATTCTCAAAACCATTGACACACCCATACCAGTACTTACACAGCCACTCACTGATTCATAGGTCTACACACACATCCACTCAGTCACCCATACAGCCACTCATACACCAACTCACTCACTAATACAGCCACTGATATATCCACTCATACACCCATACAGCCACGCACACACTGTCAGTCACCCATAGAGCTATTCACACACCTACTCAGTCACCCATAGAGTCAATCAAACAGCCACTTACTCACCTATACAGTTATACACACCTAGGGTGACCAGAATTTTAAAGCCAAAAACCGGGACATTTCAAGGAAATAGAAGAAGGACTACAATTTTACTTCAAGCGAGCGGACAGAATGACAGCGCTCCTCAGCAGAGAATTACAGAACAGGCAGTTAGAACATATATAAAAAGCAATTTTTTAAACCCAGTAGCTTGCCTGATAATTAAATTGTTTTCTTGAAACAACTGATATATTTCCCTGCTTTGTAAAACATTAAAAAGCACCTCCTACCGTTTTCAGTCAACCCTCTCTAAAAACTGGGACAGGAGCTACATTCCCTGAAATCTGCCGGGACAGCTGGTGAAAAACCGGGACCGTCCGGGCAAATCCGGGACGCCTGGTCACCCTATACACACCCACTCACTTATTCATAAAGATACTAACACATATTCACTCACCTATACTGTCAGTGACACAAGCACACACTGACCCATAAATCCACTCTCACAATCACTCACTTACACATACAGTCACTCATATACTCCAACACTCACCTATGCTGCCTTTCACATATGCAGCTACTCACCCATATACCACTGACACATCCATTCACTCACCGTCACAGCCACTCACACACTCAGTCACCCTTACAGCCCCTCACAGATGCACTCACAAACCCATACAGCCACTGACTCCCCCACTCACTCATCCATGCATGCAGTTACACACACCCTCACCTACCCACACAGACATTCATACACCCATACAGGTACTCAGACAACCAATCAATCACCGATACAGCCATTCACGTACCCACTCACCAACCCATACAGCCACTTAGACACCAACTGACAGACTGATACATACATTCACACAACCTAGTCACTCACCCATACATTCACTGAATCATCCATACAGGCACTTATACACACACTGATTCATCAATACAACTTGGTATATATATTTAACATTCATAAACTTTTTAAAAACACTCACAGTCACTGGATGATGTCATCAGTGATGTCATTTGAGATGTCACCGTGATGTCATCAGTGATGTCACTGACCATGTCATGAGTGAAGTAATATGTGAGGTCATAAGCAGTGCATTGCGGTGGCGCAAGATATAGTTAACTCAGCTAACTGCAACTGCTGAATTTCTCTGATTTTGTACGAGTATGCAGATATATATATATATATATTACCTACTGGCGGTCGCCAGTAGGTAGTTATAGTTAGGACCTCGTTTCTATTCAAAAAGCGTTTTTTTTTTGCCAATAACTTTGGCGTCGTTTGACCAATCTTCGTGAAATTTTCAAAACTAATGGCCCGCTCCGGTCAGCTCCTGTCTTGAAAGTTTTGGGGTGATTCGCCAAGCGGGGGCCCGAGACAAAAGGGGGGTCCCAAAACACGTTTTCTCCATGTTAATTTCCATAGGAACTTTAGACACGGCTACAGCCCGAACTACTGAACGGAATTACACCAAATTTGGAAAAAAGGTAGGTCTTGGACCAGAAAGCGACCTTTTTTTTAAATGGTGTAAATCCGTTCAGTAGTTCCTGAGAAATTTAAAAAAGAAAACTTTCGATATCTGAGCACCGAGGAGGAGTCGCGACTCCTCCCGAGCACAAGCTTCACTCTGATTGGCTGCCAACACTCCAAACCAGGAAGTGTTGGCAGCCATCTTGTGACTCGGTAACCGAGTCACAAGAAAAGAGTAAAAAAAAAGGTGAAAAACAAGAAAAGGGGGCAGGGTAGAAACACCCTGACCCCCTAGGCCTGCTGAGCGGGTCCCACAGGGACCCCCAGGGCCAAAAAAAGAATTTTTTGTTTTTTAAAATAACGGCAGAATTTGCGCAGGGTGCGCGAATCCTGCAGAGAAAATTTTTAAAAACGTAGCGCGGGCTCCCGCGCTTTATTGTTGTTAAGGCCCCGGGTGGGCCAGGTCCCGGGGGCAATCCCAAATTATATAGCGGGGGCCCATGGGGGCCCCCGCAGCCCCGGGGACTGCCACCTCCCCAGGGCTTCATTGATGATTTGCAGGGGGCACGCAGCCCCGGGGACCACCACCTCCCCGGGGCTCTCATTATTTTAAATTAAAATTTGTGTGGGGGGGCTCGAGCCCCCCCACACGCCCCAGGGACCACAACCTCCCTGGGGCTTTGCCAATTAAACGCGGGGGTACGCGGCCCCCCCACAGCCCCGGGGACCGCCACACCCCCAGGGCTCTGTTTTTTTTTTTAAACATGTGTGTGAGGGGGCTCGAGCCCCCCCACATGCCCCGGGAACCACCACCTCCCCGGGGCACTAAATATTCAAATTCGGGGGTCCGTTACGGACCTCGGGGATCACCACCCCCCGGGGCTTTAGAAATGAAGGGAGGGGGCCGCGCGGCCCCCCTCCTGGAGCCCTTGATGGCCCTGGGGACCGCCACCCCCCAGGGCCGGCTCCTGCAATGTCCTGGGGTGCCCACCCCCGGGACATTGCCGTTTGCTATGGCAGGGCGGGTGCACGGCTCCCGCCCTGCCATAGCAGACTCTGCTTTGCTTGATCGAAGCGAGAGCAGGTAAACCTGCTCTCGCTTCAATCAAGCAAAGCAGGATTGCTTTTGCGCAAGGGGAATGCCAGCTCCCGCAGGAGGCGGGGAGCCGGCGGGACCGTGGGGGCATTGGGGCTCCCCCCACGGTCCCCAACGGATAGGCCAGGCCCCGGGGGATGGGGTCCCCAGGGCCAGAAGTGGCCCGGGAGGGGGTCACGCAGCCCTCTCCCCTGTAATTAAAAAATTATAATAAAAAAAAAACGGAAAGGCCGGCCCCGGGGGATCGGGTCCCCGGGGCCATAATTGGCCTGAGGAGGGGGGCCACATGGCCCCCCTCCAAATAATTAAAAAATTAAATATAAAAAAAGTCTGGCCATGCCCCGGGGGATGGGGTCCCTGGGGCCAAAATTGGCCTCGGGAGGGGGGCCACGCGGCCCCCTTCCCGATTGAATTTTTTTTTTTATTTTAGAGTGGGTGTATCAAAGGTTATATTAGGGTGTGAGGAGGTACATCAGATTTTCATGTGGATGATGTCATCAGTGATGTCATTTGAGATGTCATCAGTGATGTCATCAGTGATGTCACTGACCATGTCATGAATGTTGTAATATGTGACGTCATCAGCAGTGCATTGTGGGGGCGCGAGTTATAGTTAGCTCAACTAACTATAACGGCCGAATTTCTCTGGGTTTGTTTGAGTGAAGTGTCCAACTAACTATAACGTCTCTGAAACCTGTGTTTTTTTCTTTGAATTTCTAAGGTTTTTTAAATGCTAATTTTTAACTATAACGTCCCTGAAACCTATGGTCTTTTCAGTGAATTTCTAAGGTTTTTTAAATGCTAATTTCTAACTATAACGTCCCTGAAACCTATGGTTTTTTTCAGTGAATTTCAAAGGTTTTTTAAATGCTAATTTCTAACTATTCCTACAGAGGTAGCACATGTGCAGAAAGAGGAAGAAACGCGCAGAAAGAAGCAAAAGAAATGCAGAAAGACGCAACAGAAGTCCAGAAAGACGAAGAAAGGTGCAAAAAGAAGCAAGAGATATGCACAAAGAACCAACAGAGGTGCAGAAAGAGGCCTTGTTGCAAAGTCATCCTGTGCCCACAACTTTTTGCTGACTGGTACAGCGCCTTGAGACCCTCGCGGGTATGTAGTGCGCTTTATAAGTGACATGATTGATTGATTGATTGACTGGTACTGGTGGTAACTGACTCTGACTAACCAGGCCCGGAGCCAGTGCTATCCTGAAAGACACTTAGAATACAGTGAAAACACCTACATACACTAGGGTACACTATGGGTTGGGGTACCCCTGTGATTGGCATGACCTCCCCTGTAAGGCCCTAGTACATAATAGGGCAGGGGGATTAAAACTACCTCTAAGTCAGAGGTGCAGAAAGAGGCAAGAGAAGTGCAGAAATTAGCAACAGAGGTGTAGAAAGAAGCAAGAGAAGTGCAGAAATAGGCAAGAGAATTGCTGAAAGAAGCAACAGAGGTGCAGAAAGAAGCAAGAGCAGTGCAGAAAGAACCAACAGAGGTGCAAAAAGAGGCAA
>CAWUFW010028591.1:0-21267 GCA_963921515.1 Calotriton arnoldi | reverse complement strand
ACTTCGTTCAGTTAAGTATTTATGCGTATATCAAATAATGGATATTAGAAGAAAATGTATAGAATTTATATTTTTAAAAGCAATTGTTGTTCTATTATTCAAATTAAGGCATTTATGCAATGATATGGAGTAAAAAAATGTATGTCCATGGAAATATTTGAGCACTAGCACTTTAAAAATGGGGGCTTCAGTCAAGCAGTGTCATGTGATCAAGGCCGCTTGGACGGCAGAAACGCGTCATGGCTGACATCTGTGTTTGCTGGAAATAAATCAACACTACAGCACGAATTCTGGGTCTGCGCTCGTTATTCTGGGAGGAATTATCACGAGGTGATTGATATATATATATATATATATATATATTAATCCTTCTCCTTTGGCTCCTTTCGCTGGCATGGCGCTCTAATTAGCTGTGCGTTACCTCGCGGCCGAGCCCGGTCGCCATTAATTCTCCACACACTTTCCCAAGGAAATAATAGGTCGCACTCCGGTTTGTGTTTTCCTGAAAAAAGCTTGCAGAGCTTTTATTTTCACAAGTAGCAGATTACTTCATATGGCAAACAACCAAAACCGACGCGTTTCGGTCTCCACTGAGACCTTGCTCACGGTAACGCCCCTTTCCGGACACATGTTTTTAACCTTTCCTGAAGTCATTACATCATTTCCTGTGTCTCATGAATGGGGCATTATGGGTGTTGTAGTACAATCATGTACATATCACATTATGCCATTAAAACCCAAATACTTTTCCTTACATCATAAATATTACAAATATTTTTTTTATATTTTTTAACTTTTTTTTTTTTTTTTTAAACATGAATGTGGTTATGATTTCATTCAGAATTTTCCTCTGTGTCAACTGGATTTTCCTTTGCATCTAGCATGTTAACGTCACATTTTCTATTTTTTGCGGTAATTTAACTTCATTACCCATTTATACTCCTCAAGTGGAGAGTGATGTAGCCCAAACTCGCATCGATCTGTACAGATATATACGAAAGATCAAACTGGCAAAAATATTTGAGGAAAAAGAGATCATACAACAAAAAACACCGAGGGAGAAACGCACCTTAACTTTGCAAGCAAAAGATTCGGATGGTTTTTTAACATTAATGAACCTAGAGGCAAGCACGGAACAAGATCATGTAAATCTGGAGGACGTATGCATACAATTAGGAGCAGGCCTAAGTCAGAAAAAACCTAAATCTCGTTTTTATCCCCAAATGCCGGCCGGCAACAAGATAGATATTTTTCATGAAGCGATTATACAAGATATCTATAAAATCAAAAGACAAAAATATGTCGACAACTTGAATGGAGAAGAAAGGAAAGCTCTAGCAAATTTAACACAAGATGAAACAATAGAAATAAAAATGGCAGATAAAGGTGCAAATATAATCATCTGGGATAAACAAGATTACATAAATGTGGCATATGACCAACTTAAAGACACTGCCTACTATGAGAAATTACAAATGGATCCTACCTTAAGGATGAAAACAACAGTGGACAAAAAATTAAAGGAATGGAGGGACGCAGAGTTGATAGATCAAGATGAATGGAAATACCTAACGGTTCGACATCCGGTTACAGCCACCATGTACTTCCTCCCGAAAGTCCACAAAAATCGCACAAGGCCGCCAGGTCGACCAATAGTGACGGCAATAGGATCACTATTAGAACCAATGGCAAATTACATAGACTTTTTTCTTTTACCTTTTGTTTCAAAGTTAAGTTCATACATTAAGGACACGAGCGACATGTTGAGACACCTTAATGGCACTCCATGGCAAGCATCCTACAAACTGATAACGATGGACGTTGTGTCATTATACACAAATATAGACCATGAAATCGGAGTGGCAGCCTGTAAATTCTTCTTAAAAGAGAGGAACATTCAATTTACCCAACATAATACCATGTTGTAGGAAATGATCAGATTGTGCCTTACACAAAATGTATTTTATTTTGGAGAAGAAATCTTTTGCCAGACGAAAGGCACTGCAATGGGTTTTTCATTCAGCCCAAGTTTCGCCTGCCTCACAATGGGGTGGTGGGAACAGAAGTGGGCATGGCAATCGGAGAATGACAAATTCCTAAACAAGATAATTCTGTGGTTACGTTTCATTGATGACCTTCTAATTGTATGGGATGGGTCAGACCAAGAATTCAAGGAATACTTCAATATACTCAATCAAACACCAGCAAATTTTAAGTTCACTTATGAGCTGAGCAAAACAAGAGTAACCTTTTTGGATACTGAAATTTACATCTCAGAAAATCAAATCCATACGACGTTGCATAGAAAAATTACTGCCACGAATGCTACCTTACACGCAAGCAGCTTTCACCAACAAAGTTTATTTCAAAATATTCCCTACGGAGAATTTTTAAGATTAAGAAGAATCTGTTCAGAACAAAAAGAGTGGTTGAAAAACAGTATGCAAACTTCAAAAAGATTTGAAAAAAGAGGGTACCCAAAAAGACAAATCAGAAAAGGATGGGAAAAAGCAAATCAAAAAAACAGAAAAGATCTATTGCAGTTAAAATCAATAAATGAGGGAAATACATCAAAATCCGAACCCATAAGATTCATCACAACCTTCTCCCAAGAATCTAAACAAATAAAACATATCATAAAAAGAAATTGGAAAATCTTACAATTAGACACTACTGTCAGTAAAATCATGGGAAAGACTCCGAACAGAACATACAGAAGGGCGAAAAATCTGAAAGACCGATTAACACATAGTCATTTCCAAAAAGAGAAAAACAAAACGTGGCTACAAAGCAAAGGTTTCAAGAAATGTTTTAACTGTAAAGTTTGTCAAATTGCTAAAAACACTGAATCAGTACAAATGGCGGACGGAAAAACGTGGAATATACAAGATCTCATCACATGTAAAAGTCAGTATGTCATTTATGTAATTGAGTGTCCGTGCCTACTACAGTATGTAGGCAGTACCATTTGTGAACTAAAAAAATGTATACTTGAACATGTAAGAGCAACCATACACAAAGACAGAAGCAACGCGGTTGCTAAACATATGGAAACGAACCACGAAAGCAATTGGAAATTACTAAAGTTTTACGGAATTGACACAATAAAAAAACAAGAAAGAGGAGGTGACAGGGAAAGAAAACTGAGACAAAAAGAACCCCGTCACATTGTGAATTTACAAACTATCACCCCGCATGGTCTTAATCAAAGTGAGGAACTTTATATCCATCTGTAAAATTTAGTGATATTACATGAAAACGTCCCTTTAGCCTCTCATTCTCTAAGGAAAATTTTATTTTATTATTTTATTCTGTTATTGGTTTATTTTCAACTTTTTCTTTAAATTAACTGTTTGGATTATTTGTTAGAATGTGGATCTTACTAACAAAATTACATATCTAAAGGAAAGGGTGTTTCTGGAAAAGAAAGTATTTGGTTTAAAAAATCACTCTCCACTTGAGGAGTATAAATGGGTAATGAAGTTAAATTACCGCAAAAAATAGAAAATGTGACGTTAACATGCTAGATGCAAAGGAAAATCCAGTTGACACAGAGAAAAATTCTGAATGAAATCATACCCACATTCATGTTTAAAAAAATAAATAAAAAAAGTAAAAAAATATAAAAAAAATATTTGTAATATTTATGATGTAAGGAAAAGTATTTGGGTTTTAATGGCATAATGTGATATGTACATGATTGTACTACAACACCCATAATGCCCCATTCATGAGACACAGGAAATGATGTAATGACTTCAGGAAAGGTTAAAAACATGTGTCCGGAAAGGGGGCGTTACCGTGAGCAAGGTCTCGGTGGAGACCGAAACGCGTCGGTTTTGGTTGTTTGCCATATGAAGTAATCTGCTACTTGTGAAAATAAAAGCTCTGCAAGCTTTTTTCAGGAAAACACAAACCGGAGTGCGACCTATTATTTCCCTTGGGAAAGTGTGTGTATATATATATATATATATATATATATATATATATATATATATATATATATATATATATATATATATATATAATGTATGTATATATATATATATATATATATATATATATATATATATATATATATATATATATATGTATATATATATATATATGTATATATGTCCTCCTTGCGGCTAGTTTTGCTGGCAAAAGGCCATCCTTTCTTGAGAAAGTGTTTATTCATGGGACACTGTAGGTGTTTAGTCACTCAAAGTTGTGTGTTTGAGTGTGAGTGGGGGTATGGGAGTTCCATGAGATGATCCTGATGGTTTGGGAATATGTTCTCATTCAAACGCAGACTATACAATCCAACTACACTTGCTCTGGTTAGTCTACTATGTTGCTGTGACAATGCCTAATTAGAGATACACCACCAACTTTGTAAATATGACCTGTGTCAATATGTTAATCTGGGAAATACTGGAGTTAGCGACCCAAAGAAGAAGCTCCCAATCCTGGCATTCCTTGAGTGCCACAGTATTGAGGTTGCTCCCCTGCAGGAGATACATGTTGATCTGAACAGGACATCTAATTTTGTGGATTGATGGAGGCATTCAAACTGTTTTGTATCTTATGGTTCTTACACCCGTTGGGTAGCGCATCTAATTCATAAAATGTTATGCTTCAAGCCTGTTTATGTCCTCACTGATCCAACAGGGAGGTACATCTACAAGACTGCCAAATCACACTTATTGAAATCTATGCCCTCTGAATTCTTTGATAACTTTAACATTGTAAGCTATTGTAAGCAGGCCTACAATGATAATATTATATGGGTAGGGACTTCAACTTAGCTTTTGACCCCAGTGTGGACTGCTCTAAACCTTGCAGTGTTTGCTGTCACAATGCTGTTAAAATATCACAATGCAATAGCAGCATTTTTAACTAAATGTGGGGTCTGTTCCTCTTTTTTTCAGTGATTTGAGAAACCTTTAAGGTTTACATTAGAGGCATATCAATGAGAAAGCAAGATGGGGTATTATAATCCATCTGTACTCAAATAAAGCAGAGGACTCCCTGCTGGAGGATGATGCGAAAAATGTGGCCAGACATGACCCCTCAGCCTTAGAGAACTTAATGGCCCACACTGATAACAAGAAGATGGCAGAATGCGAGATTGCATATGAGTTTACTGTGAGGATGAAAACTTAAGAATGTGCAACCCTGCTCTATAATGCATTTGTTGCTGTTCCAGTTTGGAACAACAACATCTGGTAAAGACTTTATACTGCATATCTTTGTTGAGTACCACAGATGTTTATATGAATATAAACTGTCCCATGCTGATGAGCGAATTGATTAGTATCTAACAGATATCTAGTTAGTATAAGTTGAAAGAGGTATCGAAGAATACATGCTCAAACCTATACCTGTGAACAAGATTAAATATGTAATAGATAGCTTTGCCGGTACCAAGGCCCTAGGAACAGGTGGGTTAACTATTGAGTTTGTTAAAATGTTAAAGGGCTTTTGGTGCCATGACTGATGGAGCTGTACATGAGTCTTAGACTGAGTCATCCCCCATTATTTTCCCCCGCTAGGAAGGCTCTCATCACATCCCATCTAAAACTGAGCAAGGATGCTAGGGGAGACCAGCTTGTATAGGTTGCTCTCCTTGTCAAACATGGATAACACAATTCTTGCACAAATGGTGGCAAGTAGGTTGAACCTGCTAATGAGGAAATTGTTTTTAACTGACCAGCCGTGTACCATCCCTAGTAGGGCCACCACAAATAACCTGCATACATGATTTGCATTAATGCACAACATCCGTCCTGAGATTCAGGCAATATCTTTTTTCTTTTAGATGCCAAAAAGGCATTTGACTCCCTTGAATGACCTTTTCTAGTCACGATAGTCAGCAAAATGGGCTTGGGCAGTTACCTTTCACAACCCATTGAACTACTATACTCTGTTCCCAGTGGCAAGGTTTGTATTAACAGGTATGTTTCAGCCCCTTTTGTGGCTTTTAGGGGCGCATGGCAAGGGTGTTTCTGATATTCCCTCTAGCTATAGAACACTTCGGGCAGATTTAAGAAAGTATCACCCAACACAGCGCAGAGATATGGCACTCTCCTCCGCTCTCTCTCGCACTGGTGCAGAAATTTACTGCTGAGCACCAGGCAAACACCCTTGCGCCACAGTGCAAGAGTGTGTGCGTGAGTCTAGCATAGGTTTTGTATCGGAAGGATTCCCTTCAAATACAAAATACTATGCCTAGACAACTTTTAAAATGTTTCCTACTTTGTATGGGTGCTGTACAATGCAGCACACATGCAAAGTCAGTAAAAATGAGAAATGAAAATATTCCTCCTTATAACGCCTTCTTTCAAGTGACACTAATTTTTGATGCAAAACCGTGTCTGTTATTGTTAGTCAATAAAGTTTTGCATCAAAAATCATAGATAGATGCATGGGAACATGTATGTTCCACCCATGTAATGCCCAATGGAAGCAAAGCAGTGCTGTTTTGCATTACTTTTAGGCAACATTCCAGTGCAAAACAAGTTTTGCACATGAAAGAAAGAACAAAAAAGCATTTTGCACCAGTTTGCATATTTTTTGTGATGCACACACAGTGCAAGATGTTGTTAATCAGGCCCAGTAGCGGCTCGTGGAGGGAGTGCTGCGGGTGGTGGGGCGGGGAGGAGCAGGGTGGGGGTGGTAAAATATGGCATACGGCCGAACAGAGGTATAAATAAATAAAACAAATTTCATTGCGCGTACTGCATTGCCAAATGCGATGCAGTGCCCGCAACAAAATTCGTTTTATTTATTTATTTGTTTACTAACCTCTGTTCGGCCGTATGCCGTAGTTTACTACCCCCCACCCTGCTCCTCCCCCGCCCCAACGCAGCACTCCCTCCATGAGCCGCTACTGATCAGGCCCTTAGTCTCCATTTTATAAGAGAAGCACCTGGACAGTGTTTCTAACAAAGCAATTCCTACTATCGCTATATGCAGATGACGTCTCTTATTTTGCATTATTTATTTGTCAAAATCCTGGGTTAAAATCTCATACATTATACAAGATGTGATCCAATTTGAGGAATATTCAGGTATCAGAATCAACTGGTACAAGTGTGAGATATTTCCACCTTTGAATAGCACTGCCAAACCAACACTGGACTTTCCTTTGAGTTGGAGGAAGGATTCACTGAAATATTTGGGCATACAGAGTAAGAGAGAACAGGAAATTGTCCTTAGGGATAATTATGGACCGGTAATAGATAAGCTTGCTATGCAAGTTGAAAGATGGATCTGGCTAGCCTATCCTTAACTGACAGAACAGCACTGGCTAAAATGATAGCATTACCTCAACTTCTGTATTTGTTCACAAATATAACCTATATACCTATTCCCCCTGGAAAACCTGCATTCACCAAATGTCAAATATTGCTGACTAAGTTAGCATGGTGAGGGAGAAACCTGAGACTCAAGTGGGACAGACTTACCCTAAAATAGGAAACAAGAAGATTCACCATGCCCGATCATGAATGAGTCTTCCTTGGCACACAATCACACTTCACTATAGACGGGGTGAGATCAGATTACACAGCACCACATTGAGCAGGGCCAAGTGGAGGTTGGGATGTTACATACTGTTCTGACATCTAGAATACCTAGACCTGTCACTCTCCTAGAAACAGTCAAGTGCACACATAGGGGCGGGGAAGGTGAAGGTGTACTCCCTGGAAATGCCACAGCGGACAATGCTGTGCTACCACCATTGGCTGACCCATGAATCAAGGCTACTCTTATTAAAATGTAACACAGGTGCACTCAACTTCTTGGATATTTGCATACATCAGACTCCAGCAGGCAGCTAAGACTTCCCCCTTGAACCAGAGGAATTCCGCCCAGTATTCCAATTGTACTACACTATGACTACTAGAGGATTGATTGCTTAGCTCCACACATTGTTCACAGGACAAATGCCACCGCACCCCAGTTTGTATCACCAAAACACACCAAGAGGAGATATCTAGATGAGGTAATCTCTCAATCAATCAATCAGTAGACTTGTGAGGGTTACTTGTCACCCGTGAGGATATTCAGATGGTGTCATGGTCCAGTTGATTAGCTGAATAGCCAGGTCTTTAGGGACTTTCAGAACTCTCTAAGAGATAGGGTGGTCCGTAGATGAAAGGGTATTTTGTTCCATGACTTCCCTGCTAGGTAGGAGAAGGAGTGGGCACCGCATCTGCTATGTCGGATGCGGGTGGTGAGGGTTAGACAAAGGGATGTGGAGGTGCCTGGTGGGCTGATGGAAGTTTGGGCAGTGGTTAAAGTAGGCGGGTCCACAGTTGTCAAGTGCCTTGTATGCATGAATCAAGAGGTTGAACTGGCATCTTTTCTGTACAGGGAGCCAGTGGAGTTCCCTGAGGTTGGGGGTGATGGGGGTTCATCTAGGGAGATCCAGGAGAAGTCTGGCTTTGGCGTTCTTTATCGCCTGTAGTTGGAGGAGGAAGTGAGCTGTGATCCCTGCATAGAGAGCATTGCCGTAGTCCAGTTGGCTGAAGATTAGGGTCTGGGTGATGGTGTGTCTTGAGCTTTGGGGTAGTCATTTGAATATCTTACAAAGCATGCGGAGGAAGAAGAAGCAGGAGGAGGAGATGGAGTTGACCTGAGTTGTCATGGTTAGCTTGTTGTCCTTAACGATGCCTAAGATCCTGCCATGGTCAGTGGGGATAGGAGTAGGTCTGAGGGCCTTTTTGTTTCCAAAAATTAGTACCACTGTCTTGCCTGTGTTGAGCTTCAGGCAGTTGTATTTCATCCAGTTGGTGACGTCTGTCAAGCAGTTGTGGAAGTTGGGTTTGGTGTTGGTGGTGTCTTCGGAGAGGATGAGTTGTGTGTCACCGGTGTAGGATATGATGTTTAGTTCATTGGTTTTGGCGATGCTAGCCAGAGTGTCATATAAGTGTTGAAGAGGGTAGGGCTCAGTGTGGATCCTTGGGATATGATCCACCTGAGAACTGCCCCTTGGATACCTATGTTGTCCAGCCTTATGATGAGTATGTGGTGGGAGACCGTATCGAAGGCTGCCAAGAGGTCTAGGAGGATCAGAAAAGCTGTTTTTCCTTGGTTGCATAGGACTCGGAGTTCGTCGGTAGCTGCAGTGAGGTCTGTCTCGGTGCTGTGGTTACTGTGGAATACGGATTGGGAGGAGGCAAGTAGGAGACTCCATTCCATATGTGAGGCGAGCTGATGGTTGATGGCTTTTTCTAATACCTGGCCAGGGAGCAGGGAGATCGGTTGGTAGTTGTTGAGTTTGTTGGGATCTGACAATGGTTTCTTTAGAAGGGCATTGACTTCCACATGTTTCCAGTTCTCAGGGAAGGTGGCCTTGGCATTTAAGGTGTTGAACAAGGTGGTGAGTACGTGGCTGATTCTGGCTTCACCTAGGTTGAAGATTTGGTGAGGGCATGGGTTGGTTGGGGCCCATGAGTGGACCGAGTTCATGATGGAGGCAGCGTCCTGTGGGGCAAGCTGGCTCCATTCAGTTAGTCGGGTGTCTGTGGTGGTAGCGGGGTCATTGTGTTGCTTTAAGAAGTTGATTGCCTTTGTCTGGGGTTTGATGTTTCTGTAGATGTTGGTGATCTTGTCGCGGAAGAAGTTTGGAAGGTTGCTGCATAGTTCCTGTGAGGGAGTAATGTTGTTTGTTGCAGCTGAGGGGTTGGAGAATTCTTTGCCGATGTTTAAGAGCTCTTTGCTGTTATTGGAGCTCAATTTGCTGCGTGAGACTAAGGCCTTTTTCTTTGATTCTCTCAACTGTCTGTGGTAGAGGTTTAGGGCAGTCTTGAAGGTGATCTTGTTGGTCATGTCCTTGCTGGGGCGCCATCTCCTTTCCAGTTGTTTACAGTGTTGATTAGATGTTCTGTCTTCAGTGTACCAGCTAGCCTGCTTGGTGGAACTTCTGTGGGTGTTGTTGCCAATGGTAGTAACACTATTGGTGCAGTTGGTGATCCAATTATTGAAGTTTCTGACATTTTGGTCTAGGTTGGTGGAGGAGATGAGGTAGGTGGTGTTGAGGGCATTGATCCATGTGTCCTTTAAGACTTTGCTCCAGCTGTGGTGGGGGTGTTGGGCAGACTGGGGGCAGAGGTCAGTGAGCTGGGTATGTTGAAGTGGACGATGGAGTGGTCGGTCCAGGTGAGTTCCGTGGTGTAGCTGTACCAGATGCAGTCGCTGGAGGTGAAGATGGGGTCCAGCGTGTGATCTGTGGTGTTCATGGGGTTGTGGTGGCCAAGGAAAATGTAGTTGTTGGAGTCTATGGCAAGGGGGCGATGATATCGGCAATGAAGTTGCAGAAGGCTGCACGTGGTCTTTAGTTCTGTAGGCAAGGGTGCCCCTGATGGAGACTTTGCTGTCTGTTTGGAGTCGGAAGTTGAGGTTGTCCATGGCTGGGGTGATGTCACCATTTTGGTAGTGCATTGGATGCATTCATTGTGTATGATGCCGATTCCTCCGCCAGGTTTGTTGATATGGTCATGGTGGAGGATCTTATATCCTTCGGGTATTGTGGTGGCGATGCCAAGCATGGAATTGGGGTTGAGCACATCTCAGTGAGGAAGTGGACATCAGGTGTGATGGTGGAGATGAATCCCAAATCTCAATGGTGTGTTTGCATAGTGAGAGTGTGTTGAGAAGGGCACATATGAGATAGTGTTTTTGTTGAGGTGGTGTCTGGGGTGTGTTCAGGGGGGACTGTTCAGTGGGCTGGTGTGTGTGCTGTGGCAGGTGAAGTGGCAGTGGGTGCAGGTGGAAGGTCTGTCATGTGGTTACTAGAGACGTTATCGACATCTTTAAGTTAGCATGAGCCAGGTAGCCATGATGCTGCTTTTGCGCACAACACTGCATGTTTTTATTTTGCATGACTTTGTTTACGCCTTTCACATGAGAACTCTCTGCTCTGCTGGTTCTCTGCCTGTTCCTGGCGTTTAGTCTGAACATAGTGAGCAAGGTCGATAAACAGTGACTCTTGTTATTCTCTCTGGTCAGGCCCCAGCACTTAGACATAAAATACCAATGCAGCTGTTTCTGCTGGAGAATCGTACTTTTCTATGTCCTGAGGTATGGGGTCTGCTGACAAAGCCCAGAGATCTTCTATTATATAATAATACTTCTGCTTACCAAGGGGAGGGTGGTTAGGCCTTATAGTCCTTTATCCACTGTCTTTATAAAATGATATCTCCCTTTATGATATATGGCCTTGATGCAATGCTAACTGTATTGATATTATGCATTTTGCTGCTGGTGGTGGCTCGTATACTGCATTTTAGAGCATGATAGTTAAAATAAATATTTTCAACTATTTTCCTGTTTCTGTCAGATCTTATTGTGGACAAGTACGAGAATGTGAGCGAAAAGGTGTGTCTTGTTACCGCGATTCCTGAGAGATACAGGAGTGTTGTGTTCTGGGGTGTCTAATGGTTTCTCCATTTGTGAGTAGGAGGGCGAGTGAGACACTATAGCTAGTCTGTCCTGGGTTCGTGGGCACTAAGGTGGTGGGAAGGCTTAGCCCCTATACACCGAGGTCCCATTTTCCTGCGCATAGTTCTTTGTATGAGCAGAATCCCTGCATCAGGTCCTATCATGAAGCGTGGTTAGGCACAGTGGCAGTGTTTGGTGCGGTTCCGTGGTCACTGGTGTAGAGCTCGGCGATGGTGTCTTCAAGGGGAAGTAGGGCCAGGGTTCATGGTACTGGGTGTGGTCCAGATGCAGATGGGCACAGACGGGTTTCCCTTTGGCGTGCCTTCCTGGGGTAGATCCTGGGGTAGGGGGGCATCTGTTGGCAGGAAGAACAGTGAGTGGGAATACTCAGGCAGGAAACCCTGAGCAGTGGCAGTGTCACTGGATCAGGCTGGAACAAGCAGGAACTGGAGGCCACAGGCAAGTGGCAGGCTAGGTGTCCAGGTGCCTACTATCTGAAAGGTTTGCTGTATGTGAACTAAGTTGGTGCCCATTAACTGAAGACACAAACTCATACATTTTCATTTCTTAAATAAACTACATCTTAGCCATGCTTCAAAAGATTGACACCACCGGACAATCTCAATGTCCTAGATGCTCCACTCACCATGCTGACCTCTTCCACTTAGCTTGGGTGTGTCTTCCTGTTTACAGTTTTTAGGTGGAGGTTGTACACACCTGTAGAAGCATCACCTCCTTCCCACTAGAATGAAGGCCACTTGTGCTGGCTAAGCAGCTGGCATACCCTGCTAAATCCGAAGATTAACAGCTTTTTTACTGGTCTTGGCAAAATGCAGAATTGTGTGGGCAAGAGGCCCGGCACGCCAAATAAAAGACTGGCTTAAGGATGCTGGGCTGTATAATCATCTCGCAGAGGCATTTGGGTAACTCCAGCCTATAATGGCCAGACAGAAAAAAATGCATGGGGGGTTGTTCAGGGAATACTTGCTCTACACGGATACAGCTTATATCTTAGTGGAAGCCTGAATCATTCATATATCCTCTCCTGACAATGCTATGTATAGAGCATGCATATGCACAGGGCCGGAGGGTGGACTCAATGTCATGACGCATTGATCCAACTACCAGGTGCTACACAAGTTTTGCAGTTAATCAGATTTGCTACTCCTGGTGGACTATCATAAACAACATTTGTGATATCATGCCCTATCACTCACTAACTGAATGTGAAGGTGGGTACTTGTTTTGTTACTATTATGGGTACAAATAGCATAAACCCGAAAACTCCCTTTGACGTATGGCTTATTGTAAGTGGAACAGCTATAAAACTATAGCTTTGTGTATTGTTTTGCTCTCTCTTAAACTTTGTGACATTGCTCTGCCACAATGTTCGTAAAACCTTAATAAACAGATAATAAAAAAGAAGTAATTAATTGACATAGAAGTTCTGTGTTGTAGGGCAACGGAAGGCTAAATTGCATTATCACTGAAACCATTTATCACAGCAGAAGCCCTTCCACAGAGTCTTGCGAAGAAAAGCCTGTACCCATAGTAAGGTATAAACAATCTTCTGAACATAATGTATACCCATAATCAAGCATGATGCTAAGAAGGGAATGTGGAGGTCTTTGATAAGTGATGAGGTCAAAATCAAAATGCTCAATTATTTGATATTCAGTCTAGATTCTGTGAAAAAAACACTATTGAGTCAGTTGTATTCTTGTAGTCCAAGAACTGGACCAAATCCACAAGTTGGGATTATTTTGAACTCAGCATAGAAAATGTGGTAAACAAAAACACAAATCCCTAAAAAGCGCATTGAAGGAATACAAGTAGCCGAGTTGGCAAATATAAGAGGCACTAGTGGAACCAAAAAGATCTAAAAAGAGGATCAACTAAGCAAACAACTACTTGCTAAATGAACTTGTCCAAAGAAGGATATGGTTCTACCATAGAGTAACATATCGATGCACCTCCATTCTTTTCTAGGATGTGATATTTTGTTGACACTAACAGTATGTCAAAACCAGCAGCAACGGCACCGAAGCACACACTTGATATATCAGTGTGATCCTTCATAAGATTAAGTACGAGTCATTTTTAGTTGCATGCAGTCTCTCCATTTATTATTTAATATAACATGATGTGGACAGTTTGATCAGAGAGACAGCCGACGTGTGCGTCATCCACAAGACTTCTTCAAGGGTGCAAAATCATATAGAGATATTTAGGCATATATAGCAATCCAAATGTTACATCACATCCGGTGATCATGCTGAGTCATGAGGAGGAGATTTGAAAAAAAAATGTGTGATACCAGAAATAATGTTGATCCAAAAGTGAGGGGTGACCCCCCTGAAAAGCTGAAACCTATAAATTTATCCTTGATAGCTTGACCATACGTTAGTGATAAAGGAGAAGCTAGAAATAACTGGTAAAATGGTGTGTTCAGAGGTGAAGGTGAAAAGAGGGTCGCATATCTAGTGTCACACACTCAGAAAGTTAAGTGCACAGATAATTTTAACATCTACCAAAATCAAATGTCCGGTATATACCACACGATCCAGTCTGTTCGTAGCAAGGTATAAATTCCTTCTAACTGCAACAGCAGAAGCACTGCAAAACTGACTATCCAAATGTATGCTTTATCACAGATCCCTGGACAACAATGGTAAAAACAATACAAACCATGGAAACAGCCAAACGGCCACAGACTAGCCAAAAACTCTGAGAAAATCCATTACAGGTACAATGCAATAATTACACTCATGAATGAGAAAACATGCCTGTGGGGTTCACATAGTTAATGTTGGGCAGGCAGGAATCAAGCTTTACATAGTGACCTCAAGCAGACAGAATGTAAGCCTCTTATTAACTGACACCACAGTTTGTGAGAGTCCTTTCACGAACCTTTTCTAATCAATGATGTTGATCTATGATAAGAAAGAAAATGGGTGTGAAAGTGCTGGATATTAAGGTGGTGAGAGTTTAACCCCTTCGATGCTCATGACGAGCTGGACTCGTCATGGCACACAGTGGTCGTGTGCTCATGACGAGTCCAGCTCGTCATAAGACCACCCACGGGGGAAGCGCTGGCGCTCCCCCCGTGGGAATCCGATTGTCGGGTTTTTTGGGGGGAAGGCAGGGGAAGGGCTTCCCTGCCTCCCCCTCCCCCTCAATGACATCAGCACGCGAGGCGCGCTGACGTCATTGGGGTTTCCTTGTTTCCCGATGCGCTGGAAGCCATTTGCTTCCAGCGCATCGGGGAATAAGGTTAGTTTTGGCTCCGGGGAGGGGGATTTGAAACAGGAGAGGCATCGAGGGAAAGGAAAACCCTTTCCTTTCCCTCGATGCCTCTTTTGTGCATTCCTGCTGCACGATGATGCGATCGTGCAGCAGGAATGCCCACTAGACGCCAGGGAATTAAAAAAAAAAAACAGAAAATACTGTTTTGGTGAGCGGCCCCTTGGGCAAGGGTCGCTCCCCTTTTGGGGGCCTTATATTTTTGGTGCTCTGCCCCACCCCCCCCAGTTTTTTTTATATAGCGCGGGGCTTTACCCGAAAGTGTCAGAGCGCTTCACAATAGGAACAGTAACATTACATGATGAGAAGGTTACAAGTGAGCATAATACAAAAGCAAGCGTTACATTACATGAGGAAAAAGTGACAATTGTGCATGATACATGAGATACAAAATACAAATAGAGGTATAATACTGCAATAAGTGGCAGTCACTCAGAACACACTGGGAAGGCACTTCTATAGGCATGGAGTACAGAATTTCCTATAGTGGAAGAACTTCCTTGAGGGAGTAGAGAGGGCGTGAATTAAATGAAGGGTACACAAATCCAGCACAGCACGCAAGGGTGAGGAATGTACAGGAAAAAGTACAAATTTACAATGAAGAGCGAACTTCCTAGAGTGGGCTGAGAGTGAAAGTATTAGTTCTGAAAGTGTCTTTGGAAGAGATTTGAAGATCCGGGTAGAGGAGGTGGCATGGAGCAATGGGGGAAGCGAGTTCCAGATTCTCACTGCATTGCCTGAGAAGGATTGCGCCATCGATCTTTCCCTTTTGAAGACGGGGGGCTCAAGCAGAAGCTTTTCGCATTGCAGAAGGGCGAGAGCCACCGGACAATTTCAATTTATTCGCCAGGTAACGAGGGGAGGACGTGTGAAAGGCTTTGTGTGTGATGCAGGCAGTTTTGTAAATAGATCTTGCCTCGATCGGAAGCCATCGAAGAGAGGACAGGATAGGAGTGACGTGGTCATTTCGTTTAGACCCTGAAATGAAGCGAGCTGCTGAATGGAGGATGGATTTGAGAGGGAGAGGTGGGATTTGGGTAGGCCCGTCAGAAGAGAATTGCAATAATCCAGTCTTGAGAGAACCAGAGATTGTACCAAGGTTTTTAAGTCTTTCTCCGGGAAGAACCGATGGATCCCCCATAGAAGGCGCAACTGGTAACGTGCGTTCTTAGCAATAGAGTTGATGTGGGAGATTAGGTTGAGTCTTTTGTCAAGAATGACACCTAGGGATTTAGCGCTGTCGACAATGATGGGTTTGTTGTTGAGTAGGTTCAGCTGATCCATCCAAGATTGAACAGGAGGAGGTGAGAGAGAGGTAGAGAGGAGGAGGAATTCAGTTTTGGCGGGATTCAGAATGAGTTGGTGAGCTAACATCCAGTTGTGAATAGAGTTGAGAGTAGAGTTGAGTAGTGAGAGATCGTGTGCGGAAGATAAAGGTATCTTCCCACTAGTCCACCAGGCATTTATTTGTGGAGAGTGACCCCTTGGGTGGTAGAATAGCAGTATGTTTTTAGGCCCATCTGCCCCCAAGGAGGGCAGAAGCCACTAGACACCAGGGTTTTTTAAATTTTTGTGTTGGGGAGTGGCCAAAAGGGCAAGGGTTGCTCCCTTTTACGGGGGTGAATATTTTATTTATACTCTTTGGCCCACCTACCCCTTAGCTTGGCTGGTGGATTGTGTGTGGACTGGTGCATTATTTGCATATGTGATTGTAATGTTTTTTTCTCCTTTTTATTCTAGTGTAAAGCTTTTGATTCCTGTTTGCGGTTTCGGCAGTGGTTGTTCTGCAGTTTTGCGTAATTGCATTTATTTGGTAAGAAAAATATTTTTGTTGTGTGTACTCCAAATGAGTATTATTGTCATGCATGAATGAATTTTTTTGTAAGTGGTGTCATAATGGCAGAATATTTGTTAGTGTTCAGAGCATGAAATTCTTTGTGATGTTTTGCATTGTCTTATGTGTAATTTTTTTTTTCTTCTTTTTTAGTGGGATATTGTTGATCCTTACTGTGTCTGTGCAGAGTAGGTGGTGGTGAGTCTAGCTGCTTCTGTCACGTGAGTGGTATAGTGTTGGAGTATATAGGTCTTTGTGATAAAGCTACATTTTGTTTATTTCTTTTTTTTGCAAAGGGTTTGTTGTTGTTGACTTGTTTGACACGTAACCTTTATTAGTAAGCATTATGGCTAGCCGTAGAATGACTGCTCAGCAGGTGGTTGGTTTGCTTCTTGAATCTTCCTCTGAGCAGGATTATGAGACTGACAGTGCGTCTGAGGGAGAGGAGGGAGGGGAAGATTCAGGCAGTGAGTTTTCTCTCCACATGGAATCATCGGATGATGAAGGTACTCTCAGTGCAGATGAAGTGCCTGTTTTAGAGGAGGATACTACTGTGCCGATGGTGCAAGAGGCATCTGGATTGCAGCCTGGGGCTGCTAGGCTTCCTACTGGAAGTGCTGGACTCTGGGTTGATCCAAACATGGTGTAGCGCGGTGTTGCCTGCCTTTAGTGGTTATGCAGGGTGTAGAGTGGATTGTGAACATTATTTGCCTATACAGTATTTTCAGTTGTTTATGGATGATGTATTTTTGGGTGAGATTGTTGAGCAGACTAATTTGTATGCTGAACAGTTTTGAGGGACAACAGTGCCAGACTTAGGCCCCATTCTAGAGCTACCCGGTGGAGTCCCACAAATCTGGAAGAGATGAAGAAGTTTTTGGGTTTGACTTTTTTGATGGGTTTGATAAGGAAGCCGTCCATGGGTTCATATTGGTCTACCAGTCCCTTGATGGCAACGGCCATATTTCCTGCAGTTATGACTCGTGATCGGTATTTACTTTTGCTTCGGATGCTGCATTTTGTTGATAATGGTTTGGCGTTGCCACGAGATCACCCTGAATGTGACCGTCTTTTTTAAGATTTGGCCTGTTCTTGATCACTTTGTAGATCGATTTTCAGAGATCAATACTCCAGGGAAAGAAATATCTATTGATGAGTCTTTGGTCCTGTTCAAGGGCCGTTTGGTTTTTAGGCAGTACATTCCTAGCAAGAGGGCACGCTATGGAATTAAGCTGTATATGTTGTCTGAGAGTAGGACAGGATATGTTTTTAATTTGCGTGTGTACACTGGTAGGGATTCCACTATTGACCCCCCTGGTTGTCCGTCCACTTTTGGAGTTTCAGAGAAAATTGTGTGGGATCTTGCTAGAGGACTGTTTCACAGAGGCCACCATTTGTACCTTGATAACTTCTACACTGCTGTGCAATTGTTTAAGGAATTGTTCAAAGTGGACACTTTTGCTTGTGGCACAATCCGCTCTAACCGTAAAGGTAATCCAAAAGAGCTTGTTTGCAAAAAACTTCAGAGGGGACAGTGCAGTGCCTTGCGTAGTGAGGAACTTCTAGCTATGAAATTTATGGACAGGAGGGATGTGTACATGCTGACTACCATCCATGATGAGAGGACTTCACCTGTGGCTGTTTGGGGTCAGATTGCTGAAGTGCGCAAACCTGTGTGCATTTTAGACTACAATAAGCACATGGGTGGTGTTGATAGAGTAGATCAGAGGTTGGAACCTTACACTGCTATTCGTAAGGCTTACATTTGGTATAAGAAGTTGGCCATCCATCTCTTCAATTTAGCAACTTTCAATGCTTTTGTTGTGTTCAAGGAGTGTTCTCCTGCGTCAAAGTTGACTTTTGTTCAGTTTCAGCAGTCTGTCATAGGCAGCCTTGTTGTTGTGGAATAGGCAAGTGTTCCTAGAGTTGGAGTGGTGGAGGATGTGGCTCGATTGAAAGATCGCCACTTTCCTGATCACATTCCTCCTACACCCTCAAAAGACTTTCCCACTAGGAGATGTAGAGTCTGTTGGCGAAGAGGTACGCGGAAGGAGACTTCGTATGTACTGCCCTGAGTGTCCTTCTAACCCTGGGCTGTGTGTGCCTGCTTGTTATAGAGCGTACCACAAGCAAAAGAATTATTGGGAGCAACCATGAGTGGTAAAGTGAACTGCCTGGTCTGTAATGTTTAAGAATTGTTGTTCTGTTTCAAGGTTGGCATTAGTGCAATGTATTTAGTTTCTGATTTTGTGTTAGTATATTTGTATCTATCTGCAATTTGTTTGTGTTTTCTTTTGTATAAAAATCCTAAATGTGATGGTGGTGTGTGTAGGCTGGTGCTTGGCTGGCGGTGTGCGTGGAGTGGCGCTTGGCTGGTGGTGTGCGTGGAGTGGCGCTTGGCTGGCGGTGTGCGTGGAGTGGCTCTTGGCTGGCGGTGTGCGTGGAGTGGCGCTTGGCTGACGGTGTGCGTGGAGTGGCGCTTGGCTGGCGGTGTGCGTGGAGTGGCGCTTGGCTGGCGGTGTGCGTGGAGTGGCGCTTGGCTGGCGGTGTGCGTGGAGTGGCGCTTGGCTGGCGGTGTGCGTGGAGTGGTGCTAGACTGGCGGTGTGCATGGAGTGGCGCTTGGCTGGCGGTGTGCGTGAAGTGGCTCTTGGCTGGCGGTGTGCGTGGAGTGGCACTTGGCTGGCGGTGTGCGTGGAGTGGCGCTTGGCTGGCGGTGTGCATGGAGTGGCGCTTGGCTGGCGGTGTGCGTGAAGTGGCTCTTGGCTGGCGGTGTGCGTGGAGTGGCGCTTGGCTGGCGGTGTGCGTGGACTGGCGCTCGGCTGGCAGTGTGTGAGTAGTGACTTGCTGCTGGTCACTACACACACTGCTAGCCGAGCGACACTCCACGCAATCCATCAGCTTGTGTGGTTGCTGTGTTAGGAATGTGGGCGTGTGAAAGTGATGGGCCCTTGAATGGCGCTGTCAGCTGGTGTGAGTGTTGTAATGTGATGGGCCCGCGCCTGGTGGTGTGAATGGTTTTGTATTTGTCACACGTATGAAAGGTGTATGAATGGCCTGTAAAGAGGTTGGTGCCTTGTCGTGGCTTTACAGCTCACGAGCTGTGAGTCAATGGTTCAGTTTCTCGTCCTTTCAATTATTAACAGTGCATTTCATTTTTGTGAAATAACTTGTTAATACAATTGTATATACTGAACCATCACTCACCCTCGTGCCAAATCCAACCAGTATGTGTGTGTGCTTGAGGATTAGATGGCTGTGCAGTAATATATTTTTTTGTCTTTTCCAAGCAGGGTGTACCTTGTCCCTTTTGGTGAATGTTGTAATGTGTTTGTTTTGTGCCTGGTGGTGTGAATGGTCTTGTGTGTATCACATATGAAAGGTGTGTGAATGGCCTGTAAAGCGGTTGGGGCCTTGACGTGGCTTTACAGCTCACGAGCTGCGAGTCACTGGTTCAGTTTTTTGTCCTTTCAATTATTGACAGTGCATTTCATTTTTGTGAAATCTCTTGTTAATAAAATTGTATATACTGAACCATCACTTGCCCTCATGCCAAATCCAACCAGTATGTGTGTGTGCTTGAGGAATAGATGGCTGTGCAGTAATCTTTGTCTTTTTAGTCTGTCTGCCAAGGTGTACATTCCGTCTAAGAATAACCTACCAACTGTAGATATTGTCGTAAACGAAACACCCATGGGAGTACATGGTGATATCTCTCTTGTGGATCCCAACAAGTTATGGTACCCACAATGTCCTGCAAACCTCAAAATGTCTGTCACATTTTCCTTGCAATATTGTGCCAAAATTTTCACGCTGCAGAAATAAACAACACATTATCTCAAAATGACCTGGTTTTGCAAGGGGGGGTCACCTGGGTTTTTGGCCCGGGGCTCGGCGGCCACCTATGGAAACCTACCAAACCCACACATTTCTGAAAAGTAGACACCCGGGGGATTCCAGGGAGGTATGGCTTGCGTGGATCCCCCAACGTTTTCTTACCCAGAATCCCCTGCACACCTGACATTTTGCTGAAAAATACCTTTTTTCACACATTTTGTGTGGTAAAGTTGTGGCATCACTGGGCTGACGCAAATTTCCTACCACCCAGCGTCCCTCCAGGTCTCCCGATAAAAATGGTGCCTCACTCGGGTGGGAGGCCCAAGTACCCGCGACAGGCAAGGGCCCACAACGTATTGAGGCGACCTCAAAATGGCCTATCATAAAACGACCTGGTTTTGCAAGGGGGGTCCCATGACGTTTTGGCCCGGGGCTCGGCGGCCACCTAGGGAAACCTACCAAACCCACACATTTCTGAAAAGTAGACACCCAGGGGATTCCAGGGAGGTATGGCTTGCGTGGATCCCCCAACGTTTCTTACCCAGAATCCCCTGCAAACCTCAATTTTAGCTGAAACAATCACTTTTTTTCAGAACTTTTGTGTGGGAAAGTGTGGCTTCACCGGGCTCACACAAATTTCCTACCACCCAGCGATCCCCCAGGTCTCCCGATAAAAATGGTGCCTCACTTGTGTGGGAGGCCCAAGTACCCGCGACAGGCAAGGGCCCACAACGTATTGAGGCAACCTCAAAATGGCCTTCACAAAACGACCTGGTTTTGCAAGGGGGTCACCTGGGTTTTGGCCCTGTGTCTCGGCGGCCATCTAGGGAAACCTACCAAACCCACACATTTCAGAAAAGTAGAC
>CAWUFW010028590.1:0-21269 GCA_963921515.1 Calotriton arnoldi | reverse complement strand
GTGAACCTGCCAAAAGGGCCAAGTCCAACAGTGGGCATCCTGCCCCCCTGGCTAAGGGTGGTAGTAGTGGTGGGCATCCTGCCCCCCCTGGGTGAGGGTGGTAGTAGTGGTAGGCATCCTGCCCCCCTGGGTGAGGGCGGTAGTTGTGGTGGGCATCCTGCCCCCTGGCTAAGGGTGGTAGTAGTGGTGGGCATCCTGCCCCCCTGGGTGAGGGTGGTAGTAGTGGTAGGCATCCTGCCCCCGTGGGTGAGGGTGGTAGTAGTGGTAGGCATCCTGCCCCCTGGCTAAGGGTGGTAGTAGTGGTGGGCATCCTGCCCCCCTGGGTGAGGGTGGTAGTAGTGGTAGGCATCCTGCCCCCTGGCTAAGGGTGGTAGTAGTGGTGGGCATCCTGCCCCCCTGGGTGAGGGTGGTAGTAGTGGTAGGCATCCTGCCCCCCGTGGGTGAGGGTGGTAGTAGTGGTAGGCATCCTGCCCCCTGGCTAAGGGTGGTAGTAGTGGTGGGCATCCTGCCCCCCTGGGTGAGGGTGGTAGTAGTGGTAGGCATCCTGCCCCCTGGCTAAGGGTGGTAGTAGTGGTGGGCATCCTGCCCCCCTGGGTGAGGGTGGTAGTAGTGGTAGGCATCCTGCCCCCCGTGGGTGATGGTGGTAGTAGTGGTAGGCATCCTGCCCCCTGGCTAAGGGTGGTAGTAGTGGTGGGCATCCTGCCCCCCTGGGTGAGGGTGGTAGTAGTGGTGGGCATCCTGCCCCCCTGGGTGAGGGTGGTAGTAGTGGTGGGCATCCTGCCCCCTGGCTAAGGGTGGTAGTAGTGGTAGGCATCCTGCCCCCTGGCTAAGGGTGGTAGTAGTGGTAGGCATCCTGCCCCCTGGCTAAGGGTGGTAGTAGTGGTAGGCATCCAGCCCCCTGGCTAAGGGTGGTAGTAGTGGTGGGCATCCTGCCCCCCTGGGTGAGGGTGGTAGTAGTGGTGGGCATCCTGCCCCCTGGCTAAGGGTGGTAGTAGTGGTGGGCATCCTGCCCCCCTGGGTGAGGGTGGTAGTAGTGGTAGGCATCCTGCCCCCCTGGGTGAGGGTGGTAGTAGTGGTGGGCATCCTGCCCCCTGGCTAAGGGTGGTAGTAGTGGTGGGCATCCTGCCCCCCTGGGTGAGGGTGGTAGTAGTGGTAGGCATCCTGCCCCCTGGCTAAGGGTGGTAGTAGTGGTAGGCATCCAGCCCCCCTGGCTAAGGGTGGTAGTAGTGGTGGGCATCCTGCCCCCTGGGTGAGGGTGGTAGTAGTGGTGGGCATCCTGCCCCCTGGCTAAGGGTGGTAGTAGTGGTGGGCATCCTGCCCCCCTGGGTGAGGGTGGTAGTAGTGGTAGGCATCCTGCCCCCCTGGGTGAGGGCGGTAGTTGTGGTGGGCATCCTGCCCCCTGGCTAAGGGTGGTAGTAGTGGTGGGCATCCTGCCCCCCTGGGTGAGGGTGGTAGTAGTGGTAGGCATCCTGCCCCCCGTGGGTGAGGGTGGTAGTAGTGGTAGGCATCCTGCCCCCTGGCTAAGGGTGGTAGTAGTGGTGGGCATCCTGCCCCCCTGGGTGAGGGTGGTAGTAGTGGTAGGCATCCTGCCCCCTGGCTAAGGGTGGTAGTAGTGGTGGGCATCCTGCCCCCCTGGGTGAGGGTGGTAGTAGTGGTAGGCATCCTGCCCCCCGTGGGTGAGGGTGGTAGTAGTGGTAGGCATCCTGCCCCCTGGCTAAGGGTGGTAGTAGTGGTGGGCATCCTGCCCCCCTGGGTGAGGGTGGTAGTAGTGGTAGGCATCCTGCCCCCTGGCTAAGGGTGGTAGTAGTGGTGGGCATCCTGCCCCCCTGGGTGAGGGTGGTAGTAGTGGTAGGCATCCTGCCCCCGTGGGTGAGGGTGGTAGTAGTGGTAGGCATCCTGCCCCCTGGCTAAGGGTGGTAGTAGTGGTGGGCATCCTGCCCCCCTGGGTGAGGGTGGTAGTAGTGGTGGGCATCCTGCCCCCCTGGGTGAGGGTGGTAGTAGTGGTGGGCATCCTGCCCCCTGGCTAAGGGTGGTAGTAGTGGTAGGCATCCTGCCCCCTGGCTAAGGGTGGTAGTAGTGGTAGGCATCCTGCCCCCTGGCTAAGGGTGGTAGTAGTGGTAGGCATCCAGCCCCCTGGCTAAGGGTGGTAGTAGTGGTAGGCATCCTGCCACCCTGGCTAAGGGTGGTAGTAGTGGTAGGCATCCTGCCCCCTGGCTAAGGGTGGTAGTAGTGGTAGGCTTCCTGCCCCCTGGCTAAGGGTGGTAGTAGTGGTGGGCATCCTGCCCCCCTGGGTGAGGGTGGTAGTAGTGGTGGGCATCCTGCCCCCTGGCTAAGGGTGGTAGTAGTGGTAGGCATCCTGCCCCCCGTGGGTGAGGGTGGTAGTAGTGGTAGGCATCCTGCCCCCTGGCTAAGGGTGGTAGTAGTGGTAGGCATCCAGCCCCCCTGGGTTGGGGTGGTGGCGCGCATTCAGGCCCCTGTGTGCATATGTGGCATTGGTGATGGGCATCCCGCCCCTATGGTGCTGCTGTTGCTGGTGTAAGTATATTCAGATTCCCAGTGTATGTGTGTGATGTGTCGTGTACGTGTTGTATGTGTTTTGTGGTTGGTGTCTGACTTACCTTCTGCGCCGTACGCGTCCGTGCCTGTTCCGGTAGTAGATGTAGAATATTGGTATGATCGGGACGAAGGGATTCATGGTTGGTTCGTGTCGTTCGTCCTTCTCGTTGCTTCGCGTCGTCCTCGCCGCTTGGCTTCGTCCTCGTCGCTTCGCTTCGTCCTCGTCGCTTCGCGTCGTCCTCGTCGGTGCTGTGTTCGTCTCGTAGCCGTGGATCGTGTTGTGGCGCGATTCGGAGCTTATGTGCGCCTCTCCCGGATGCTTTGACGTGCCGTGCGTAGCGACGGGTTCGGCGCGTACGGAAAGCGCATCGTACTTGTCCGGCCGGACGGGGCTGCATTTTCCCTTCCGTGCGACTCGATTCGGCGTTTCCGGATTCGCCTCGGTCGGAGAACAGGACCTGGTTTGGGTGAGTACGGCTCGGCCGGAATTTTTGCTGTTGTGCGCATCGTACTTGCTCGTTCGGTGTGCTGTACGGATCGGTCGGGAAACTGGCTTTCGCATGGCTTTTTCCCGACCGAATAGTATTGGGTGCGCCTCCGACCGAGATCGGAATCGGCCCCTCTGTGTAACAAGCACAGCATATAAAAACAGGTCCCAGAGGTAGCCCCAACTTGGTCCTGCATAGACAGTGTCTGATCTAAGTACACACCTAAATTTTTAACCACCGTCTTAGGGATGGGGGCGGTGCCCAAATCCGCTGCCCACCAATCCACAGACCAAAGTGTCTCGGCATTAGCGAATAACATCATTTCAGTCTTTCCAGCATTTAGCTGGAGGTAATTGTCCGTCATCCATGTGGAAATAGCTTTCAGGCCCTCTGGAAAAACAAGATTTAGTGATTAAGGAACTTATATTGAAAGATAAAAGCAGTTGGGTATCATCCGCATAAGAGATGGGGATGAAGCCAAATTCCCTCACAATCTTTGCAAGGGAGACCACATATATATTGAACAATGTGGGGCTTAAACAGGAGCCCTGGGGTGCTCCCTTAGAAAGGTCCATCACACGGACCGGAAGGAACCTAAATTAATGACCTGCGTACGGTGCATCAGAAAGCTCGTAAACCATTGGAGAGCGGGACCACAGATTCCAATCTCCTCCAATCTTTGCAATAGAATGTGAAGAGACACTGTGTCAAAAGCTGCGGACAAACCCAGCTGTACAAGTAACACAGCACAGCTGATGTAATCAGATACCACAATCAGGGCCGACTCCATGCTGTGCATAGGTCTAAAACCTGACTGAGAAGCGTTTAGACAACCAGTAGACTCTGTGTGTTCAGTGAGTTTTTTATTAATGTATCCTTCCAATAGTTTGCTCAACAGAGGATGAAGGGAGATGGGGCGATAGATTAGACAGAACCAATTCTGATAGGTTTGCTTTTTTGCGAATTGGGATTACCTGTGCTGCCTTCCACTCCCAAGGAAGTTGGCCCTCACTCATCGAGAGATTTAATAATGCACACACAGATGGGGCAAGCTGAGCAGATAGCAATGCAGCAGTCTTTGCTGGTAAGATATCCGTGGGTGACCCAGACTTGACAGATTTTAGAATTTCCTCCACTGCATGTACTTGTAGAGGGGTAAAGCTGTCTAAGGGGAGCGCCGTGTTAATTATTATAGGCGAGAGAGAGGGGACTTCAATAGTGCTATCGATAGCTCCAGGAAGTGTAGTGTAAATACAATTTACTTTGTCTTCCAAGTGGTTAGCGATCTCATCGCATTGGGCTTGAGAGGGAGGAGTGGTGTCATTATCTACAGTGCAATTAATAAAATATTTGAGAATTTTATACAACTCTTTGGAAGAATTTCCCGCTTGACTAAGTTGGGAGGCAATGTGCGCTTTGCGCCCTTCTTAATGTTTTTGTGATAGAGTGATAATGCGTCTTTATAGATTTCTCTCTCCATCTGATTCTGAGATGAACGCCAACGTCTCTCCAACCGTTTACATGCTGATTTCTCTTTACCTATTTTTTTTTCTCAAGGGCCTTACAGGAGCCCCGTATTTCTCCTTGATTTGATTCTGAGACTGCAAAGCCCTTTCTAATGTCCAACGTAAGTGATGAAATCATAGCTTCTAGGGAGATTGTTGTAGCAGCTGAGGGTGACATGTCCCGACTTAAGTTCTTATCTGGAGCACTTGTCCTTACTTCTGTCATGTATACGCCTCCCCTTTCTATATTTGTGCTCTCCTCCAAGTTCTCCAAAATTTAGAATCTGTTCTCCCCAGACTTAACCATGTCTCCTCCAGCTGCCATCATTTGTGGGATTTTCTCCCCTGCCCCCAACTCTTCTGCCTGTCCTTTGGCTTGCTCTCTAATGTCCACAAGAGTAGGTAAAACCTTATACAAACTAGACCTTAATGAGGGGGTAATTTTCAATCTACTTTTGTCTCTGGTTTTTTACAAAGTTTCCCATTCCTCAGTGGGTTCCTAGATATGCCTTCTTTAGGGATACACACTAGGGGCTGGGGGTAATCTCCACCTGTAGTAGTCTCTAATGCCTGGAGTGGTGTGGAAAATTGTTGAGAGTACTCTTGAGGGGGCTTCCTTTAAACACTGGGTGATTTCCAGGTCCTACCTCTTTACTGTATTTTTACTCAGTTCAGTAATAAGTTCACTTCCCAAAGTTGTCCCAGCTTTCCTCCCTCTTCTCCTTACTTGTGTGGTCTGTGCCAATCTTGCTGCTTCCTGAGTTATTTCCACTAGTTTTGGCGAAATACCTTCCTTTCTGCTGCCATTTGCTGCTTCTCTTCATCCACAACTGCTACCCCAGCTACCGCTGTCTCTGCTTTGACAGTGAGGGTGGCGCTTGTACTGACGCTACCCCCACTCTCCCGGAGGAGACCCTATGCTGCTGCTCTGAGGCTCTTCCTGAGCTCCAGGGTGGCCTCAGTCCAGCATATGCTTGTGCTTGCTAACCGATTGAACAGAGACTCCTTTGCGGCCACCCAAAAATCAACTACGGTAAGACAGCACATTTATACACACATTTGTCTGTGGCCACAATTCACTGGGGCTTCAATTTTGCTTGGTAGGCATCCCAATGCAGCGGACGCTCTAGCGAGCTGCTGAAGTGTCGCCCGCCATGGTCACAAAGGTTATAGTAACGTTATAATTAGGTGAATTTGCCAGTGACAACATTAATGTGTTGAACAAAACAAAACACAGAAACTTACCAGTTATAGTTAGCAGCGCTAACCATAAAGTGCGCCCCTGCTTATGACATCACTGATGACATGCTCCATGAAATCATTTATGACATCACTGATGACATTTCAAATTACATCATTGATGACATCACTGATGATATCACGGATGACACATCCAATGAGTGTGTAAGTTTGTTTTATAGTGTACTTAGTGGCGGGAAAGTACCATAGTACTTCTCAACCTAATTTTGAACAGCCTGTGTCCAGCTAATGGGTGTTTACAAAATGTACGTGCTGGTAATGTACCATAGCTGTGTAGAGGTATTGGACACATTATAAATGTTTGCATTTAAGAGTAACTCTGTGTGCAGGTGACAGTTGACTTGTATTCATTATGCTCCACACACCTTTTTGGTTCTGCAAAAACAGTTTCTAACAAGAGAAAGATTCTATGTAGTAGATATTAACTTTTGTAAGCCACCGTGATTTAATTGAGAGAATTGTGTCAACATGATAATTTATCCTTAACATAGAAGAGAGTGTGCACCAGGTACTAGCCTATGCACACATGCTTGTTTTGCCTCAGAAGATGGGCTATCTGTAAAGTTTTCACCACAGTATGAAGGGTGCAGGTAGTATCTTGTTTATTTTAGCAAATACTGTCTTTTTTGACAACTATTACATAGAGTGAACACTGTTCTTAGTAGATGCTTTTGAATACTTTGTGGTGTGTTTCTCATGAGAGTTTCAGTGTTTGCAACAGTGTGGTATAGAATGAAATCTTTCCATAGAGTAAACACTGTTTAAGGTACTCAGTTCTCTACTGATATTAACTTAATTTCTTAATGTAGATTTAGTGTGTGTCAGGGGTTTCGTACAGATAAAGCTGTCCGTAATACCTTAAATCCTGGTTGGGGAGTGTTGCGTGGATCGGCGTAAAAGATGAGTTGTGCAGCTGAGATGATGCCTTGGTTCGGAGATGCGGTGAGGCGGCGGTGTGAGGTCCTAATGCGTCAACGTCGAAGAGCCTGTCGACGGGGCTTGTGATGCGAAGTCCGGTGTGGAGAATGTGAAGCGCAGCCGAGGCAATGCGCCAGTTAGATGAGTGGTGAAGCTGCGATACAGAGTTTTGTCTTTGAGGCTAGCGTCGACAAGGGATATGAGGAGCTTGATGAAAAGCTTTGCACAGCAGCAGTTCCAAAGGCAATGCGTCTGTCCCAAAATGCAGGAAGATGCGGTGATGCGAGTCCTTTGTGACAAGTCCATTCCACGCAGCAGCAGCAATGCATCAGTTCCGCTCGGGGATGCGTTGCTAAGCAGAGAAGATGCGTCAGTTCGACTGGCAAGCCCCTCAAGCCTACTATCAAGGGTCCAGGACTGGTGTGGCACCACTTGGTAGGGTAGACTCACAGATGTCAGAGTCCAGGTGCAGGGGTTGGAAGCCTGTTATGTCTGTGAGGCTTCAGATCAGGAGGCCAGCCAACTAGCCCTGGGAGTCACCCTGGGTCCTGGGGTCAAGAGATGCATGTCCAGTCCTTCTCACCCAGGCAAGCGGGCAGCAGGCAGCAGATCAGCATAGCAAAGCAGGAGTCCAGCAGAGTGCAGTCCTTCAGCAGCACAACAGTCCTTCTTCCTGGCAGAGTATCCACAGGTCCAGAAGTTTACTGAAGTGGTGGTGTTTGAGGACCAGTCTTTATACCTGGTGGTGCCTTTGAAGTGGGGGAGACTTCAAAGACATGCCTTTGAAGTGCATAGATGTCTTCCCTTCCTGCTCTGGCTCTACACTCACTATAGGGGTGTACGCAGCCCTTTATGTGTGGACAGGACACAGCTTATTTAGGTGTAAGTGAGGCTGTGCCCAGCTCCTCCCTCCAATTCTGCCAGAGATGCCCCATTGAGACACTACTAAGCTCTCATTGTGTGTGACTGTCTAGGAGGAATGCACAAAGCTGTACTGCCACCTTCACCGAGTCATGTGATCAGAGACAGGCCACAGGCACCAAATGGCTAAAGCAAAAAAAGGCCAACTTTCCAAAAGTGGGGATTTTAAAATTGCGATTCCAGGGACACCAGACTTGAAGGGTTTATCTCTTCCCAATTGGAAATTACACTTATATAATATAATAAAGTAATCTCAATGTTACCCTATGTAAGTCCGTTTTTTTTTATATATAGCGCAGCTACTCACCCTTACGGGTCTCAAGGCGCTGGGGGCCGTAGTGGAAACTAAGTGAGCTATTGCCCAGAGTGAGAGATAGGCCTTGCAGTAGTGAAAACCAAATTTGGGAGTTGTTCACTACCAGGACATTTAAAAATTAACAGTACATGTCCTGCCTTTTAAATACACTGCACCATGCCCTTGGGCTGTACAGGGCCTAACTTAGGATTGACATATGTATTTAAAAGGAAGTTTTGGGCCTGGCAAAAGGTTTATTTTGCCAAGTTGAAATGGCAGTTTACAACTGCACACACAGGGTTTGCAATGGCAGTCCTAACCCGTGTTGAAAGAGCTACTTAAGTGGGTGGCACAATCCATGCTACTGGCCCACTAGTAGTATTTAATTTACAGGCCCGGGGCACATGTAATTACTACAGGCTAATAAGTAAATTAAATATGGCAACCGAGAATGAGCCGATATTACCATGTTTAGAGGAATTTGTTAATTACACATTCGTAGCTAGCAGAGTCAGCTACTAAACTGCACACACAAATGCTTTGATAAAGCAACTTTACATGCTAAAAAGCATATAACCAATTCACAAAAGTGAACTTTGAAAATGAAAAATACCAGGCAATGAGAGAGGTGATGATTTTGGGGTCCCCCTAACCTAGGGGAGGACCAAGCAGATGCCTTGAACACAAAGAGCATATCATGCTGAACGTTTCAGTGGTGGTCCCATCCTCTTAGGACCACCCCAAGCACAGTTATGGGCAAAAATACAATCCCAATCAAAGGCCCTGCAAAGCATTATGGGACAAGATTAGCAGTGGGCAGTGAATATTATAGTATCCAATATCAAAATAATTCTACAAAGAGCTGCAGTTCAACTAGTCGTTACTAGGTGTCCCTCACGAGTCAAATACAAAAGCATTGAAATTATTACATCAAGCTGCAGTTCAACTAGTCGTTGCTAGGTGTCCCTCAAGTCAAACTCATGAGGGACACCTAGTAACGACTAGTGGAACTGCAGCTTCATGAAAGGGTTTCAATGCTTTTGCATTTGACTCGTGGGGGACACCTAGTAACGACTAGTGGAACTGCAGCTTGATGTAATAATTTCAATGCTTTTGCATTTGACTCGTGAGGGACACCTAGTAACGACTAGTTGAACTGCAGCTCTTTGTAGAATTATTTTGATATTGGATACTATAATATTCACTGCCCACTGCTAATCTCATCCCATAATGCTTTGCAGGGCCTTTGGTTGGGATTGTATTTTTGCCCATAGCTGTGCTTGGGGTGGTCCACCACCGAATCATTCAGCAAGATGTGCTCTTTGTTTTCAAGGCATCTGCTTGGTTCTCTCCCTAGGTTAGGGAGGATCCCAAAATCATCACCTCTCTCACTGCTTGCAAAATTTTCATTTTCACTTTTGTGAAATGACTATATGCATTTTAGTATGTAAAGACAGAGATACTTGTTGTTTTGCAAAAAGTATATGAGGTTTCTGTTTTATTAATTGGGAGTCTGACATAGTAGTACTCTGAAAATTGTGGGATGACCCTGCAGAAAGGGCCATTTCCAACAGTGCCCCATCACATCCCCATCCCAGCATGTGTGGCATTTCTCCAACGTTTTCCTAAGTTTATTTTTCTCTTATGCCATCTTCTCCACTTGTTCGCTTTCTATTAAGCATGTAACAAAACCTCTTCTCCACTGGTTCACCTTCTATATTGCATGTGACAAAACCTGTCCATACCCAAAGCTAAACCAAGCCCAAGCCTGTGAATTTAGACCTTTCCTAACACTCAGTTGTTTCAAAATCCAGGAATAATATATGTGCTGTACAGTAATGTATTAGGGAGGAGGGTGTGTTGTGGGCCGAGAAAAGACTCAAGACAGGAGCAGGACTCTGGAGTAGTAAAAGCTGGGCCAATGGAATTATTAATGCTGTTATATAGGTTATGTGCCAGTAGTAAAGGATGCTTATCTGTCATGAAAGGCAGATGACAGTTAAGTTAAGTTAGATTTTAGCAGCCAACAGGCTCCAAAGTAAGATATAGTTATCTACACTGAAGTTCAAAATGGCAATGATACACACCATTAAAAAACATTTATAATAAAATGTAAGAAAAATGATATTGTACACAAAAGTGAAACTGCATTCTTCTGCTATTGTCTATCCTGGATGCATGGGTGAGTCACAAAGCAGGAGTGTCATGGTGGTTCCATTTCTTTGCAAAAGAGAAGGTCTGTAAAATGAGAATAGAAAATGGCAATATTTGAGAGTCAAGGTAAATATTGTGCCAAACAAGAAGCTGGAGTGCAGAGCATAAGAATTAACTAAATGCTAATCTAGTACCACTGATCCTAGCCAACCAGCTTCAAATACCCTGAATGACTGACCACTCAAACCATAAAAAGTATAGCTGTGTCAATCATTATCATGTCCATCACAAGTTGAAAACTACTTACGGTTTGCCATTTGAGCCACTAATCTGCATTATTATAAATTACTCACCCCTTTCCATTTCCAGAACACAGTGCTAGGCCCTTTTTGTCTTCTTGTTTTACATACAAGTTGATAGACTTTGTTCCTTCTTCCATTGGCTGTTTTTGAGACTTGTAGATTGTATTTCTTTTTCCAAAAAGAGACAGACCTGTTGAACAAGAAAATAAAATTAATTTTAGTCTTAGGGCCTAATTTTGATCTTGGCGGAGGGGAATACTCCTTCACAAACGTCCACCATATTACGATCCCATTATATCCTATGGTGATCGAAATACGTCAGACAGGATATCTGTCACATTTGTGACGGAGTATTCCATCCGCCGATATCTAAATAAGGACCTTAGTCTAATCTAGGTAAGCAGAGAAGTTTCAGAAGAACCATGAGATGATAGTGTGCATGTTACCAAAATGCTAATAAAGTAACACTCCCAGCCTTCACCCTGAATCAAATGATCACCCAAGCATGAAATATCAAGTTTACCTAAGCTAAGCCCGCCACTTCCAGGATATGAATCATCATTTGGCATTCATTGAGCTACCTGATCCATAAGCTGTGTCCATCTAACTGTCTATGCTTCTCTTTTTTTCTCCATGGAAGTAACGTACATAAGCTATGCAGTGCAGTCCTTTGCATCCTCTCACTTATAGCAGAACATGTGAATGCAGGGTCAGGCATGGGAGGCAGGCATCTTGTGTTTTCAGGATATGGGCTGGAGGCGTCCATTGCTGACTTAGATACCATCAATTGTTCATTATAAAGCCTAGAATGTACTTTAAGTTTGAATTTCTTTTGTTTGTTTGTTACTGTTCAACTCCTAGGGCCTGGTTCTCAAAGGTAAATTTACACTTTTGTGTATGTTTATGTTTTTTTTGTATTAATAAACTATGAGTTAATAGTAAGTTTACGATAGGCCTATCTTTTTATGTGCAGAGTTCTCTGCCCCGACTGCGGTGTCTCCGCAGTCACAAATGTACTGTTAACTTGTATTATAATTATTATAATTATTATTATTATCATTGTTATTATTATTATTAATAGTAGTAATTCTGCATCAAAGAGTAACACAGAATGACTAAATTACTCCTATTTCTCCTGCGTAATTAAGATTACTTCCAGGCTTCGTCAAAATCTCAAAAAGCACTAGCATTTGGAACAGGCACTCCACTAGTCACTATTTCCCAACCTCCATATTTATAGCTTTGGCAGGTGAATTCCCTTTCCTTCGTAGTATGTAGTCATTGACAAACCTGTACTGTTCAAACGGGTAGGTATAGCTCAAACGGGTTGGCACCCCCTGTACGATGGCTTTCACAGGGATTCTATTAGCACTCTAAATTATCTACAACTGCTTCTGGGCTTTCAAAGAATAACTGAAACGAGTGCAAATCTGGCAGCAGGCGACCTGTATGTTGTTGCCTACCACTACTTTTATGAGGAAGTCCAGAAAAATTAGGTTGATGCAATGCGCCAAACTTAGGACTCTGTAGTATCCTCCTTCAGCCTTGGCTTTGCCATTGTCAGTGCCAACAAATCCAGGGCTGAGACCTCTGGGTCGAAACAATTCATAGACTTCTGTATCAAATTCTTCCACAATGTTGGCAGGTGTAGCTGATATCTTCATTGAGAGTGCATCTGTCGCATGGCAGTGAATGTCTTGAAAAGCACCCTCATTGGTGAGACCAGTAGGTCTTTGCTTAACCCCCTTGAAGAAGACGCGGCGTGAAGTGATGCACATGTAGTGTGTGGCTAGACCATTTGTCCACATATCTGTTGTTAGGTAGATTGATTGAAGAGCACTCTCCTTCATTGCTTCACCAACCAGTTCCAGCACTTGATGGTACAGCACTGGCACAGCAACAGTGAAAAAATTGGTCTGGAAACTTCAATTTTGAAAAGAGGGCCTCAACAAACTCAAGAATCCCCTCTCCTTCCACCAAAGAGAAATTCAGGAGGTCAATCACTAACATTTCCTCCGGCTTTCCATTGCATAAATGGGACTTATTAGGGGTTCGGTGGGTCAGTGACTCCTTGTTGAACATAAACTTGATAGTGGGTTGTTGTGACGGGTTTCTGTGTGAAGAAACCCACTTGGATGCTTAAGAATGACCGTATCTCTCTTTTTCTTGTGTCATGCCGAGGTTGCTGCCTGTGATGACTGCAAACTATGAATAACAGTCACAGGGCTCCTTCGCATGACAACATTTTCTTGATCTTCACCTCCTTCTATCAATTCAACTCCTTCTACACTCTCACCAGCGGGAAACAACTACTACATTGTGGTCATTTCAATGCATGCCACCACAATGCGGTTATCACAACGCAGATACCATTATAACAAATTACCATTACAACGCAAACTTTTACCATGCATATGCCTTTACAACGCATGCCTTTACAACAAATTTAGTTGTAAAGGCATGAATGGTAAAGGCATATATGTTTTAAATGTAAGTAATAGGTAAGTATGGGTTTTTGGGTGGAAAGGGTCATTTTAGGGCTTAGGGTGGGTAAGGGTTTTTGGATAGCAAGGGTATTTTTAGGGTTTATGGTGGGTATGGAATTTTGGGTGGCAAGGGAAATTTTAGGGTTTAGGATGGGTATGGGCTTTTGGGTGGCAAGGGAAATTTTAGGGTTTAGGGTGGGGATAGGTTTTTGGGTGACAAGGGTATTTTTAGGGCTTAGGGTGGGTTTGGATTTTGGGTAGCAAGGGTATTTTTAGGGATTAGGTGGGTATAGGTTTTTGGGTGGCAAGGGTATTTTTAGGGTTTAGGGTGGGTATGGGTTTTGGGTGGCAAGGGTATTTTTAGGGTTTATGGTGGGTATGGAATTTTGGGTGGCAAGGGAAATTTTAGGGTTTAGGATGGGTATGGGCTTTTGGGTGGCAAGGGAAATTTTAGGGTTTAGGGTGGGGATAGGTTTTTGGGTGACAAGGGTATTTTTAGGGCTTAGGGTGGGTTTGGATTTTGGGTAGCAAGGGTATTTTTAGGGATTAGGGTGGGTATAGGTTTTTGGGTGGCAAGGGTATTTTTAGGGTTTAGGGTGGGTATGGGTTTTTGGGTGGCAAGTGTATTTTTAGGGTTTAGGGTGGGTATGGTGTTTTGGGTGGCAAGGGTATTTTTAGGGTTGGTATGGGTTTGGGGTTTTTTGGGTGGCAAGGGTATTTTTAGGGTTTAGGGTGGGTATGGGTTTTTGGGTTGTAAGGTTATTTTTAGGGTTTCAGGTTGGTATGGGTTGAGGGGTTGTGGGGTTTAATGAATATATATATAAATATGAGAATGTTTATATATATATAAAGTACATATATATACACACACATTCTTAATAAATAATGTGTGTGAAAATATATAAAAAACATATATATAAATAAATACATTTGTGTATATATATATATATATATATATATATATATATATATATATATATATATATATATATATATATATATACAAAAATGGTGGGTTTAGTTACCTGTTATTTTAAAGCAAAACATATGCCATTACCATGCATGCCTTAAGCACAAAAATGTAAGTAGTGTACGTGTAAATATAATATATATATATATATATATATATATGAAAAAATTCACCTCGTACATTCAAATAAGATGGAATCGGCACTCCTGTGGATCTTTCACTGTGATTTATTAACTTGTGAGCGACACAATCATCCACGCGTTTTGGCTGCCAGACGCAGCCTTGTTCATGATGGTGAGCATCGAACATTTATACATTTAAATATGCTTTTACATTTCCACAAACATAGAAAGGGGACAGCTTCTGTCAATTGCACATATTTCTGAGTAAACATGGGTGCCATCTTGGAACATGTTCTCAACAGGTCATTTCACGCTTTCACATTTTCTAAAAAAAAACCTTATATCAGTTTAGTTAAAACAATATATCTATAAAAGGTTAAATGTTCCTTTATGTTCCTCTATTCAATACATTATAATCAATGTTTTAAGGCAAGTGCCTAACAAATCCTGGCTGCCAAATTTTTATAAACTTCCTTTTTTTCAGGAAAAAAGTTTTTCAGCATTTGCATAATGTGCCAAATCTTGCTAAAGTGCAATTGTTATTCTAAAGTGATTCACGCTAATGTAAAGTGCTTAAATTCCGTTAAAGTTAAAGTGCAACCAGTACCATCATGGAACAAGTACTCAACAGGTCATTTCACGCTTTCATGTTTTCCAAAAGAAAATATATCAGTTTAGTTGGAAATATATATAAAAGCTTAAATGTTCCTTTGTATTCCTCTATTCAATACATTACAATCAATGTTTTAAGGCAAGTGCCTAACAATTCCTGGCTGCCAATTGTTATAAGCTTCTTTTTTTTCGCATTTTCTTAATGTGCAAAATCTTACTAAAGTGCAAATATTGCTCTAAAGTGATTTCTGCTAATATAAAGTGCTTAAGTTCCTTAAAGTGCAACCAGTACCCTAGATTATTACCTTTTGCTGCTGACTGCACTGGTGGGATCTCCTTGTATGTAAAGGCTTGCTTAATGCAGCTTCTTAATAGTTACTTAATCTTCGTAGTCCCTACGTCTAATTGGTTTCTCTTAAGTTTCCCAGCGCATGACAAAAAATTGCTAAAATCTCTATTAAAAGTGAATAATATGTTTTTCCTAATAAATATAAAGTGCTTTTACTGTGCTCTTTGCTGTCCTTATTTACAATTTTTCATGCTCCATAAATGAATGCGCTTCTTCTGGTCCAAGAATTAGTAATGACAGGTGAACAATTCCTCATCCACGTTAAAACCATTTGGTTCTTTGCTATCTAACTCAAGGATGAAGCAGGTTTCTAGATTTCTTAACTCCTTGTCCCTGTACCCACCTCTCCTTCTCTTTGCTACCTGTGCTATACAGCTATATTTCATTGGTGCTGGGTTGCTAGAATGTTCCTTTTCAAAATGTCTAGCTACTGGGTAGCTTCGATCGTTATTTACTATAGCTCTTCTGTGCTGTAGAATCCTCTTATGTACTGGTAGGGTGGTACTCCCAACATATACCTTATTGCATGGACATTTTAAAATATACACAACATAGTTTGATTTGCATGTTAAAAACCCTTTCACCTTCACAGTTTTGTTAAAAACCGTTTTAAAAGTTGTAATATTTTCCCCATGCAAACAAGCCTTACATTTAAAACATTTTCTAAAACCTTCTTTTTGTTGAAGCCACGTATGCTGTTGTGTATCACCCAGGTTGTCACTTTTCACTAGATAATCCCTCAATGACTTTGATTTTCTATATGTAATTTGTGGGTTTCTAGTGTCCTGGTATCCTATCACCGGATCTTTTCTAATAAAGTGCCAGTGCTTTTGTAAGATTTGTCAGATTTTTGTATGTTCTTTGTTATAGGTTGTTATGAATCTGTGAGTGTTACTTGGCCCTCTATCCATTTTCTTTATGGCAGTTCTAGATGGTTCAAATAATATTTTCTCTCTATTCATGTTCCTAGCTTTTTAAGAGGCTGCTTCTAGTATTCCAGGTGAATACCCTCTCTACTTTATCGTATTCTCCTATTGAAGTGCAAGCCCTCCTAGCCCTATAAAATTCTCCGAAGGGGATACTTCTTATCAGAGGGGCCGGGTGTGAACTGTTGGTGTGCAGGATTGTATTTCCCGCCGTTGGCTTTCTGAATATTGTTGTTTCCAACCTACCATCCTCCACCCACATCCGTATGTCTAAAAAGTCTGCTGTTGTCTTACTCTTGTGTCCCACAAAATTCAAATTTAAATCATTTTCATGAAGGTCATTGATAAATTGATCCACTTCCGTCTCCGTGCCCTGCCACAGCACGAAGACATCGTCAATAAACCTTAGCCATAACAGGATCTTGTCTGTCCACTGTTCCAATCCTGGTCCCCCGAGCACCTGCTCCTCCCACCAGCCTAGATATAAGTTGGCATAACTGGGGGCGAAGCAGGTGCCCATGGCTGTCCCTTGTTCTTGCTGGAATAGCTCATTTTCAAACAGGAAAATATTCCTAGTTAGGTAGTCTTCCATCATGTCCAATAGCATTCGATTATGTTCAGTGAATTTCATTGCTTTTATCCACAAAAATGTTCTGTGGCTTTCAACCCATCCCGATGTTTTATACTTGTGTATAACGTGGAAACATCCAATGTTACAAGGACCATGTTCTTTTCCCATTTTACATCGTAGATATGTTTTAAAAAATCCGCTGAATCTCTTAGATATGATGGCAACGTTTTTACAATAAGATTTAAAAAGAAATCTATATACTTCGAGACATTCTCAAATAAACTATTTTGAGCTGAGATTATTGGTCTCCCAGGTGGATTGCTCTTGTCCTTATGCACCTTTGGGATCATGTAAAAGGTGGGGAGAACCGGATGTTCCTGCTTCAAAAAGCGATATTCATCCCAAATTAAAAGATCTTTTTCTCTCCATACAGTCAATTTATCATAGAATTTTTCTTTTACACTTTCATATTCATTCCATGTGATCCTCCTATAACATTCAACATTGTTAAGCTGTTTCAATGCTTCATTTCTGTATAACTTCCTTCCCCAGAGTACTACATTGCCTCCTTTCTTGGATGGCTTGACTATTACGTCAGGTCTTTTCTTGATTTTACCAATGGTTTGAAACATTTTCCTTTCTTTAGGATCACAATATTTTGTCTGATAATTTGTTTTGTAGTAAAAGTGCCTTAAGTCTTGTATAACATTCTCTGCAAAAATGCCCAAATTATCCCGGCTCATTTGGGGTATATACCTGGATTTAGGTCGGAAGGGGGTATCTTCTCTTATTCCTATTGATAAATTCATGGGGTTAGTAGTAACCGTATTTATAGATTCCATTCCATCCTGATAATCATTTTCAATTTCATTTTGCAGAGACCACATATCCTCTAAAATTGGTAGATCCGATAAGGTCAGATTCGAAGGAACTGTTGAATCACTAGGATATCCTCTTGTTTGATTACCCTTAGTTGAATTTTCATGCAATTTCTTCAATTTTAATTTTCTTACGAATCTAAATAGATTCATCCTACAGTTTGCATATTTGAATTCATTATTATGACAATAAGATAAACCCAGTTCCAAGGTTTTCCTATCTTGCATGGAGAGATCCATTTGACTTAAATTGATCATTGTGTTTCCTTCATTTACTGCTTGGTCTTCTGCTTCGTGTTCGATCTCGTTGATCTCCCCGTCTTTTCTTCTTGATCTTCTACGTCCTTCACCCCCTCTCCTCTGTTTCCTCTTCCTCTCGGTCTTCCTCGTCCCTAAATCGATCTGTTGTCTACTCTCTGATCTAGTTGTAAAAAACGTAACTCATCAGCAACAGTGAGTCTTGTAGAAGGCGCTTTTCTTCCTCTTGATTCCTCTTGTTCTGAACCTGTGTCCAAACTTTGTTCACTCTGCGATGTGTCATTACGCGTTGCTTCGCTATTTTGAACCTTTTGCCTTCTCACTGTATCAAAGCATTTAGCGAATGTGTATATTTGGCCATTTTCATATTCCAAACGGTCCCGTAGAAATTTGGTTGCTTTCCTATCTTTTATTCTTTTCTCATATTTCTCCAGACGATTTTTTAGGTCACCTTTAAATTTCTTTATTCTGCTTTGATCCGCTTCTTTATCCAAAATCACTGTTATTTCTTTGATTTTTGTCATTACTTCATTTCTTTTATATTTCAGCATATTTCAATAAAATCCTGCTCATCTTCATTGAACTTTCTGCGCTGTTTTCTGCCCAATATTTAAGAAGCTCTGGATTGGGATTTTCATAAGTGGGTGTGATCATCATTCTCAAGCCCCTTGGCACTCGACCCACTTACACATACTGTCTTAGTGATGCAACCTCCCACCAATGAGATATTTCCCTTTTCTTCAGTTTCTCCAGTTGTTATATATATATATAATTGGGGGCACTTTTGATGAATAATTACCTGACGGCAGCCCATCCGTAAAGACTGCACCACCCCGAACCTCAGTGGGAGCCACGGAAGCCTGAACCATCAGAGCTGAACTGTGGAACAGCAGACAGGCTAATAAACCGGACTTTCACCGGGAAGAGGCCCACTGAGGGTAATGTAAAAATGTTTTATTCATGATGCATCACAGAATCTACTATAGATATTAATTGAGCAGAAAGGAACTACGAATCCCAGCACACAATGCAGTTATCTCACTTGCTAGAACCTACTAAAGGTAATGGAAATAGTTAATTGCAAATGCAGCACGCCCTTTCAGCTAATCTGGGAGCACCATGAGAGCCTGTGATCAAGGAGCAAGCCTCTGAAATGCGTAAGGCAGGAAAATAACTCTGAAAGTGAAATGCCGGTTGCTGGCATTAAAAATAATTCCTTGAATTCGTCTGACTGTGGAGTGCGTTTTGAATTGGGGGCACTTTTGATGAATATATATATCTATATATACACAAAAGGGGACGATTCCGATTAGTGTCGGAAAGCCTCCGACCTCAGGTCGGAGGCTTTCCGACACTCATCGGCGAGTTTCACTACCGACCGCCTAATTACAATCTAGACGGTCGGAATTGAAACCGGCCTGTCATTCCGGCTGGATTTCTATGGGCTGAAGGAGCCCGTCGGCCAGTCAGAGACCGGCCCTTAATCCCAATGGACACCGTTTCGGCCATTGGGATTACGATGCTCGGTTTCCCACAGGCTTTCCATGCCGGGCTTTCTGACATGGAAAGTCTGTCAGAAAGCGAGTTTGGGAACCCCTAGCAGGGAACCCCTTCTCCTTACGGCCTCTGTTTGGGGGTAGGCACCTTGAGGGATGAAGACAGTCTCACAGTTCTCTATGGGAGCTTGTGCCTCTGCCGGTTTACGGCCGCAGCACAAGCTCCCATTGAGAAATGGGAGTATGCGACCGCACCATGTGCGGTCACATTGTAATTGCGGTGTCGGGACCACCGACCAGAGGTAGGCTGGTCAGAGGCAACGCTGACCGACATAGTAATAAGGCCCATAGTGTTTATACTTAACTGTAAAATACTTAAATTTACAAACGCAACCTTTATCACGCATATGCCTTTACCAATCATGCTATTACAATGAAATTCATTGTAAAAGGCATGCGTTTTAAAGGCATATGTGTGGTAAAAGTTAGCGTTGTAATAGCATGCGATGTAACGTCATACAACTTCACCAGCAGCCATCATTTTGCATGCTGATTTTTCAGATGGAACTGTTGGCCTGCAGTACTATAATGTCCATTTGGCCTACTACTATGCACTGGTGTGCTTGAAAGTGAGCAATCTATAATGTGCCCCTCGTGCGGCCTAAGTGATCAAATAGTCCAACATTGGGGAGGAGAGCTTTGTTATTGAGACAATGCCTGAATAACTTGTTGAAGTAGAGCTAGGTAGTTGGATTGGACTTTCTCTAGGGTGTGTAGTGACTGCGGTATGGGTGGTGGTGATTGCTGAAGGTTTTTGTGCTTTTGAAATGATGGAAACATGTGGCGTAGTTAGTACTACATTACTCAGAGCAGGTTCATATGCATGTGCTTTGTGCCACTCACACAAACAATCACTGGTTCATCATCTTCCTCACTTCCAGTTGTTTCAGGAACTTTCCAATTCCTTTGTTTCTTGTTGTGGGTCTCGGTCGGGGTCCAATCTATGTCAAGATCGTCAGTCAGGAGGCTTGGAGAAGATGAAGGAATGCTCTTTCTTTTCTTTGCAGGTGATCCTGAAGCCGATGCGTCCAATGGGAGAGTAGTCACAACAATACTTTGCTCAGCAGCAAGCTCAGCTACCTGCTCTGCTCCTACCTCTAGAAAAAGAGATGTAGCATACTGTGGTTGCTGCTTAGTTTCCTGTGATGAAGATTCAGTTTGCTGCTAGTACAATTTGATTTCCAATTCACTGCTCTCAGCCATGGCTACAATCACTGCAGCAATGAGAGACATCTTCTTTAGTTTCCTTGGTGCTGGTGGGCATGCTGTTGTTGATCTAGGGGTGATCCTCCTCCCAACCACTTCCTCTCTAGTGGAGGACGTAGCAGGTATGCCACCTTGCTGGAAATAAGGATGAGCAATTGATGCCAGTGGTGGCACTGACAAAAGACTTCCTCATCTCCTCACTTGCCGCGTTCTAGGTAGGAACCTCCTTTTTTGGGGCCATCTTCTACTTTATTTCTTGTGTGGCTCAGCACTGCAGGCAGGAGCATTTTATAGAGCGGTCTCTACACTCTGGTGTCAGTTAATTCATAGACTAATCTCTGTCTCTGCCAGTAATACCATCTTGTGCACCTATGGGCAATAAAAAGAGCAGAGTGAGACTTGGTTATTCTTTCAAAGGCAATACATGTATTATCACAATCATCATCATCAGAAGCAGTATTATAAACATTGATTAAAGGAATATTTTAAAAAAAACTTTCAAGTACCTATGGGGCCCCTATGGAAAGCAGATGGAGCAATCAAAAATTGAATAAATATGTTAAGAAATAGTTGGTGTCCATCCAGAACCAATAGGGCCCCTACAATTAATTTGCCTACCATACAAGAAGCAGCAGGGTAGGCAACAATTGAATAAATTAATATAGGAATAGTTAATGTCCCTCCTTGACCCATTTGGTCCCTACGGGAAGCAAGTGAAAGAAGGCAAAAATCAAATACATTTATTAATAAATAGTTGATGTCACTTTAGGGTACCACTAGGCCGTATGGAAACGGGTGAAGGCACAACTATAAAATAGATTATTATAAAAATAAAATACCTGGTGCTCCTTCAGTGCCATGGGAGGCTGGCAAAAATGTAATACATTAATTAGAAATATCAAGTATGTGCTACTGATTTATAAAATCAACCACAAG
>CAWUFW010028589.1:0-21278 GCA_963921515.1 Calotriton arnoldi | reverse complement strand
GAACAGTCCAGCCCGAACTGCCAAGCCAGGTCCTCCCTGGACTGGAAACAAGCATCCTAGGACCGGTTTCGGGGTTTCACCCCTCTTCAGCCAGGATAGCTTGATTCCAGTGGCATGGAGAGCACGGGACCCACGCTCTGGCGCATGCCAGTCCCACTCGGGGTGACAAATGCAAAATCACCTGGGGCACTCAGCACATGGCAGGACGTGTGGCGGAGCCGAGTAAGCACCGTTGTGTAGAAATTTTGGGTGTCAAGATATATGTGTGCACAGGGTGGCATGCAATGTGCTGCACACCTCTCTTCCTAGGATGCAGATGTATTGGCACGTGTTAGTTCTGTTGATGCCACTCATCTCACAGTACTTCTCTCTCCTATGCAGCAGCTCCCGTATGAGCAGAGGGAGAGGGGACGGACTACCAGTGGTGAGGCTTCCACTGCAACAGCCGCACCGGAGCTGACTGACACAGATGTGACCAGCGCCGGAGAGGGGGACAGGAGTCTGCTAGAGGATTCACAGCTGGAGACACAAGTGCTCTACCTCATCTGACGCCAGCGGTGACACATCCATGTTGGGGGGTTCAGGGAACGGGGACTCTGCCTCCTCTTCCGCCACACAGCGTCCAGTGCCCAGCCTCCCTTCAACCTCCACTGGTGCTGCCCGTGTCCGCACGAGTAGGAAGGAAGAGTCACCTTCACCCCAGGCACAGCTGCCCCAGCCCATGTCAGCCCTGCTGCCCTCAGTGCAGAAGCAGTCGAGCTATTGCGCCAGCAGTGTGTGGGGCAGACAGCACTTCTCAATGCCTTCAATGAGCACGACAAAAAGTTGGGGCAGGTTATAGCTTTCATGGAGGGCTTACATTCCGACGTAGGTGGGCTACACCGGACTGTGCAGTCATTGTCATCAACTGTGACAGCAGCCCTGCAACAGGCACATAGTCAGGGAGCGGCTCCCAGCACTCGGTCCGGCCCCGTGTCACTGTGCACCTCTGACGACAGTGACAATGCCCAATGGACCCCAAAGTCCCGATACAGAACCCGCAGCACACAGGAGCAGCAGCAACCCAAGCGTACTAGGGCACAGACACCATCCCCACATAAGAGTAAGGCCACCCCAGAGCGCAGAGAGAAAAGCCCATCAGGCGACAGTAAGGGCCACAAAGCAAAGAAAAATGCATCAGGGTCACAGGCCTCACCTTCCTCCCCTGCCAAAGACTCCCTGTCCCAAGACGTCTCGCAGAGGCAAAAAGACAGTTTCCACACACACTGAGAAGGTGTTGCCTGCAAACATTACACAGGATGAGGGCCCCATGGATAATCCATCCTTGACCTCCACTCCCATCCCAAGCCCTGTGAAGCTAGCACGGGAAGACACTGTAGGGGGCAAAGCTGGTGGACAGAGGGAGGCAGGGCGGCGGCAAACACCAGGCAAGCGCACAGCGGGTTCCAGCATATCCCCAGAGGGGGGTCACCATCCACACCAGAATCAGCTTTGGTGTTGGGGTCACCTGTTGTGTCTGCCACAGTTCCCCTCAATCCCCAGACAGGGAAGCCTTTCAGGATCCCCAGCGTAGTGGAGAGGCACCCCTCCACAATCTCCGGCACACACTGTGTCTCACCAGGGCATGAGTCCACCTCCTGGGCCACCACCCCACCTGGTCCAAGCAGCCCCCCAGCTACCACATGCACAGTTGGCTCTTCCACAGTTGTTACTCCCACTGCCCAGGGTAGTCCGCCAACAGACCCCAACACACAGTCAGCTCCAAGTCCGACAGACAGCCCCATCTGAGTGGTGGTCACCCTCACACACCTGTCTGTCCACAGGGGTGCGTGTGATGCCCATTGTCAGGCCCATTACTCTGTTGCTGGGCATGGCATGGTAGAGTTGCATACATTCCCTGTGTAGCTTCTGATGTAACTACTCTGGCACATTGTACTTGCCTTGTGTTTTCACTGCTGTGTGCCCCCTGCCTGTGCAGCTTCTCATGGACTCACTCTGCACTTGGTCCTGCCCACTGGCCTTGCTGTTCACTGCTGTTTGCCCCTTGCCTGTGCAGCTTCTCATGTACCTCACCTGCACTGTGTCCTGGCCACTGGCCTTGATGTTCACTGCTGTTTGCCCCTTGCCTGTGCAGCTTCTCATGGACTCACTCTGCACATTGGACTGGCCACTGGCCTTGCTGTTCACTGCTGTGTGCCCCCTGCCTGTGCAGCTTCTCATGGACTCACTCTGCACTGTGTCCTGGCCACTGGCCTTGTTGTTCACTGCTGTTTGCCCCCTGCCTGTGCAGCTTCTCATGGACTCACTCTGCACATTGTACTGGCCACTGGCCTTGCTGTTCACTGCTGTGTGCCCCCTGCCTGTGCAGCTTCTCATGGACTTAATCTGCACATTGTCCTGGCCACTGGCCTTGCTGTTCACTGCTGTTTGCCCCTTGCCTGTGCAGGATCTAATGGACTTCATCTGCACATTGTACTGGCCACTGGCCTTGTTGTTCACTGCTGTGTGCCCCCTGCCTGTGCAGCTTCTCATGGACTTCACCTACACTTTGTCCTGGCCACTGTCCTTGCTGTTTGCCTCTTGCCTGTGCAGCTTCTCATGCTACCTCACCTGCACTCTGTCCTGGCCACTGGCCTTGTTGTTCACTGCTGTTTGCCCCCTGCCTGTGCAGCTTCTCATGGACTCACTCTGCACTTTGTCCTGGCCACTGGCCTTGCTGTTCACTGCTGTGTGCCCCTTGCCTGTGCAGCTTCTCATGGACTCACTCTGCACATTGGACTGGCCACTGGCCTTGCTGTTCACTGCTGTGTGCCCCCTGCCTGTGCAGCTTCTCATGGACTTCACTCTGCACATTGGACTGGCCACTGGCCTTGCTGTTCACTGCTGTTTGCCCCTTGCCTGTGCAGCATCTTATGGACTTCATCTGCACATTGTACTGGCCACTGGCCTTGCTGTTCACTGCTGTTTGCCCCTTGCCTGTGCAGGATCTAATGGACTTCATCTGCACATTGTACTGGCCACTGGCCTTGTTGTTCACTGCTGTTTGCCCCTTGCCTGTGCAGCTTTTCATGTAAATACTGTGCATATTGAAATGCCCACTGGCTTTGCTGTTGCCCAAATTTGTTGGCTCTATATGCAAATTGTGAATAAACACAGTTGGTCCTGCAGTGAGTTGTGTCAGTGTCCTTCCTGAATAAAGTTGTTTCTGTGTGTGCATGGTTTACTGTGTCACAGGCTCAGTATGCCACTTCGACATTGCCAATGGGTTGTGTCACATTTGATTTTTTTGCAGGGGTGGGAGGCACTTCATTTCTACATGACTGTGATACTTATGGGTGCAGTGCAGGTGGTTGGCAATGAAATCTTGTAGTCATCTTCCTTCTTTGCTCATGTTATCTATGGTGGACACATGTCAGGTTTGTGGGCAATGGCAGCACAGGGTGGGAGTTTGGGCACAGGCTTACAGGCAGGCAGGCCAGGGTCATGGGGTCTGTGTGAGCTTCCTTTCTGTGTGCCAATCAGTGTCGGTGTATGGACATCTTGTGGTGATGAGTTATCCAGGTCCCATGGCTTACTTCCAATGTGTGCACTTGGGTGGTGGAGAAGTGTATGGTGTGAAGGGGGTGACTTTGTTGTGACTGTGGATGTGTGTGCACATGCATTGTCAACTACTGCCATGTGTGACCCTGGAGTGGTGTGCCTGTATGTGTACTTGTTTAGCCCTGTGGTTGTGTTTTGTGCACATGGCAGTATTGTGTGTTGCTGTTGTGGGAGGAGGTATGTGTGACATATCCTACTTGTGCTTGGCTGTCATGTAGTGTGTCACTGGGCCCTGTGTGTTGTGCAGCAGACATTGTCTTGTCCAGTATTTGGATGCCTATGTGTGGCTGGTCAGTGTTTGAGTTCAGGGCCTTCCTTACATCCCTGTGCCTATACATGGGTGTCCTTGCTGTCTCCAGGAGTTGTTGCATTGGGGTGACCGTGGTTTGTGTTGACTGACTGTGTCAGCCATGTGTGCTGTGATGGGCTGTGTGTGTTCTCACATGTGTCTTGTCTTGCATGTGCATCACACATGCTTGATGGTTGTGTCACTGCCCTTCCATTTGTGGGCACCTCACTTTGGCTTTCCTATATGTTGTCCTCCATTACTGCTGGCATGTGGTGTGTGTATGTAGCTGTGAGTCAGGGTGGTGTGTGTGTGTGTGACTTGTCAGGTAGTGTGTGCAGTGAAGTGTTTGGTCCTCATCTGTGTGTGTGTCCATTTTGTGCCTGCCCTCAGTGTTCTTGGCTTGTGTGTGATGTTGTTGTGGTGTGTGTGTTGGCTGGGGCCTGGGCTTCTGTGCTATGTGTTCCTTTGCAAAGGGTCCTGCTGTGGCTGTATATGCAGTTGTTGGGACGTGGGGCATGGTGTGGCTGTAGTTGTGTGGTTGTTGTGCAGGAGTGGCACTTGTGAGGCACATGTTGTGTCCCTTCAGGGAGGTAGCTGGTGTGTTGTGGATGGAGTTGTGGCTCTGTGCAATTTGTACGGTGCCCTTGGCATGCGCTGGCCCTGTGCTCTGCGTTGTGTGCATGGTTTCATGCACACTGACCGCGGCGGTGACGTGACCGGGACATTTGTTCATGAATGCGGTACATGGGTGGGCAGTATGTGGCGCGATGTTTTTGTGACAGGTGGGACATGTGTGTGTGCAGTGATGGCTGTGTGCCTGTCCCCACAGGGGTGTGTGGTGTTCCCATGCAATGTTTTTCCCCCCTGGAGCTGTGTATTGTGTTACTTGCACTGTTGTGTCTGTACGTACCTGCGGAGGCGTCCGTGGCGGTGGATAACTTGCAGGTGGTGGATCATGTACAGCACCGGGAAGGCGTGTAGGGCGGGATCCATCGCGGTGTGTCCCGGGTGTTTCTTTTCTGTCTCCGCTGTGATGTCTCCGCCGTCTTTCGCTGTGCGGTTTCTCCGTCGCGGTGCGCTGCCCTGTTTCCGGCATCGTGATATCTTCGGCATACGGGACGTCATTCCGCACGGTGGTGTGTGGTGATTGGCTCACTCCGCCGCGGTGGCGGGTGCTGTTCAATGGCGGTCGGCGTCACACCGCGGCGGACGGTAAATGCCTATGTTTTCCCATCCTAATATGGCAGCCGTGTAGACCGCTGCTGGCGTGCGGAAACAGGCATTTTTCCGCACCGCCGCCACCGCGGTCGTGCCTTCGCCAGACATCCTAATAGACCCCATAGTTTGTATTAACAAATATAATATATTTAGACATATTTATTATAATAATTTACTTTATAAAATATATTGATGTAATATAAATATTTTAATACATATACAAGGTTTCAAAAAATGTCAAAAAAATCATGAAACGTGGTTATTATTTTATTGATATCTTTATTTATTTTCAAACATTAATAAATAAAAAGAAATAGCATTTTATTTTATTAAGTGTATTTATTATATATTGTTAGAGATAGAATTTCTTTTTTTTTTTGTGGCCTATTAGGATGGCGGGCGGATTTTCTGCCTGCCCGCTGCTCCCAGCGGTGCTGGGACCGGGCCGCCAGGAGCGTGCGGCGGTCCCGCGACCGCTAACTAGGGATGCCACCGCCACCCTGGCGGTCGCATGCCCCCATCCAAAACTTTGTGGCGGGCGATGCTCACAGTGACCGCCCGCCACAATGCCATGGCCGAGCACGCTGTGCACTCTGCATGCACACCCTGGCAGGTCAGCCGCGCGGTGCCTGCCACGCTAAGCATGCAACGGCGGGGGCCACAGGCACTCCCATGCAGCACTCCCACCCCAACATCCCCCGGGGCCCGCATACGGGCCCCCAAATGCAGCGAGCCTCACGAGGCTTTCCATGGCGGCGAATGCCGCCATGGAAAAGGCTGCTCTCACAGCACTGCCATGCCTAAGAGAGCGGCCTGGCTAGGCACCGCCACCATATCCAGGCCACTCGCCCGCCCGGCAATCAGAACGATGGCCGACCGGCGGGAAACGCCGGCGGGGATCGCACCCTCCGTCCGCCGCAACCCCCGCCATAGTGGCCATGGCGAGGGTTTCACTCGAGACGATGGCGTGACAGTCGCCACCGCCGGCTCGGCGTGTAATGGCGGGCGTCATGACATCATAATGAGCCCTTATAGTTTTCGCATATTATATCATTTTGCACAAAGGTTATTACAATATTATATACCTAATTTATATTATTGCCAAACTTATGGGGCCTATTACGATGCTGGTCGGAAAACCTCCCCGACCGCCACGGAAGCGGGAAAAGACTGCCCGTATGTAGCCCGCGACATCACCGCAGGTCGAATTACGATGACCCGCTGGTCGAAACCCGACCGCAAAGCGGTCTGATCGCGGGCCTTAAGGACATTGCGGCGGCTGCTGCTGCCCGCAGCACCGCCGCGATGCCGAAAGGAGCATGTCCTGCATTTCCCTGCATTCTCGCGTGGCAGTGCACTGCGCCGTGCCTGCCACCTGGTACAGGGAAATGCAGGGGGGGACCATGGGCACCCCCTGTGCACCCACACCCCCTCAACACATTGGGGGCCCGCAACGGGCCCCCAGAAGACAATTCACCGCCTGCCTTTCCATGGCGGTCTGACCGCTGAGGAAAGGCTGGCTACCGCCGGCATCATAATCCTGCCGGCGGAGCCTGCTCTGCACCACGCCACCATCGGTCCTCGGGGTCCCGCTCCGTCTGCCAGGCAGGAGTGCGGATGGCAACCGGCGGTAAAGCGGCGGCCTGGAATTCTCCCAGCGCCGCGGTCACCACCGCCTATCCTAATTGACCGGCGGCTTTCTGGCTTGCGATCGCAGGCGATGTCCACCGGTCCGGCGGGCACCACCATCGGCCGCGGTGGACATCCGACCGCCATATTAATAGGCCCCTTAATATTAAACATTATTAAACTTTTTATTACAGTTATATACATATTTTTTAAAAAATGATGTCGTTTACATTGCTTTTTAAACATTTTTTCACAAAAAATATTTTTCAATAACAATCATACATTATTAATTTTATTCTAAACATTGATTACATTATTACATATAGTGTAAATTATTATTAACATATATGTTTTAACACATTTTGATTATTCACCCTTTTTACAATATTTTCAATTTTTTTTAACATATAGGGTCCCGATTCCGATCTCGCTCGGAAAGCCCTACGGGCCGACTCGCGCTCATAGAGCTTTGCCGAGCGACTCATGCTCCTGGGCTCCGAGCGACAGAGTACGATGCGCTGCAGCGCTGACGGACTCGGTCGCTCGGAGCCCCATTGAAGTCTATGGGAGCCTGGTGTACGCTTGCGTACATAGGCTCCCAAAGACAATAAATGCACGCTCTTGGATGAGGCGCCGTGTCGCCGGGACGCCCGGTCCCAACCACAACATGCATGCAAGTGTAGGGGACCCTGGGGGCCCCCAGTGATCGAGTCCTAGGGGCCTGGGTTGCAGAGGGCCCGCTACAAACCCCCGAGTCCGCTTCCCGGAGCTTTTCCACGCTCGGATGCTCCGACTCGATCCAGCTGCTCGACGTGTTCATCGTTCTTGGTCGTCCGGGAATCCGCACCGTTGCGCTGTGCGTGTGCAGCCATGGCGGAGTCGTCCGGGAGGGGATCGCTGACGGGTACGGGCCGCTCGGAGCACGAGGCGATTATCGCATCGTACTTGCTCGCTCGTATAACTGTACGAGTAGCACGGAAATCACGCGTGCATTTACCGGACTCGCTACTGACGGATGCTCGACAGGAGTGCCTCTGAGCGAGATCGGAATCTGCCCCATAAGGTTATAGTTTAAGTAATGCTATTTATATTTGAAATATAAATAATATTATTAGTACATGTAATTATTTAATACAAACATTTTTATAACATTTATACAGTTTTAACAGTTTATTCAAGATAGTACATATTTGTAATATACATTGGATATGAAATGTATATTTTAGAATTATAATAATAATCATTAAATGTTTAATATTATTTATTATTATATTTTACATTAGAAAACAATTTAACATTATTTTTTAACATAAGTAATATTTTGTAGTATTTTTACAAAACTTTATAACAATGTATTTATAATGTACTATCAGTTTAATAAAGAAATAGATAAATCTTTAGTATTTAAAGTAGCCATATTTATTTCTAACTTGTAATTTGTAACCGCTCGGTTTTGTTTTAGGTCATTTCTGAGGGGAGAAGCTCGCGGTTGGAAGCTGCGTCGTTTCAGGTAAGGTAAGTTTAATTTTCTTTATTTAAACTTTAATTTTGGATTATTTGAGGGTAGTCAAGTACTAGGTAGTGTGTGTAGTGTTAGGTTTTTAAAGTTTTGGTGAGTTGTATGTTTTAGTTATGTGTTAGCAAAATGTCGTCCAGTTTGTTAATCGGTCGGTGTTAGAGTTAAATAGATATGTGAAAATATGTTTAAATTATGGTGTTAGCATTATATTTATTTGTATTATGTTATAAATGTATGGGCCCGATTCACAGAACTAACTTAAGACAAAATCCTAAACTTACGCCCATTTTGGTATTCACAGAAGGCACTTACTCATTTGGTATTCACAGAAGACACTTACTAATTTTGGTATTCACAGAAGGCACCTACTATTTTGATATTCACTGAAGGCACTTACTCATTGATGAGTAAGTGCCTTCTGTAGAATACCAAAATGAGTAACTTACTCAATAATGCAACTTACTCATTTTGGAGTAACTTACTTCAGTTTAGAGTTCACAGAAGGCACTTACTCATTGATGAGTAAGTGCCTTTCTGTGAATACTAGAATGAGTAACTTACTCATTTTGAGCAAGTAAGTGCCTTCTGTGAATACCAAAATGAGTAAGTGCCTTCTGGGGAATACCAAAATGAGTAAGTGCCTTCTGTGAATACCAAAATGGTAGTAAGTTTAGGGACTTTGTCTTAAGTTAGGGGCCCATTACGAAGGCGGGCGGAAGCACTACCGCCGTGCTGGCGGATGCAAAACCACCAGTTACCGCCGGCACGCAGCAGTCCACACGCCCGCCCAATTACGATGCGAAAAGCAGGCCAAACACCGCCGGCAAGCCAGCAACACCGTCCGCCATCAAAGTGCGCCCGCACACGTAGCGGCGCAGCACAACTGACACACACCGTCCGACGAAACACGTCCCGCCCGGCGCATAAATTACGATGCCGCAAACAAACGGCTCCCACGGCAAAGAGACACCGCACGTGAAAGAGAGGCGGAAACACGGACGCAGAGCACGGACAACGAAGAAGCGGCACCCCGGGCATGAATCCAGCACTGCAGGCCCTTCCCATGCTTCTGCTGATGCACCACCAAGGACGCAACGTACCGCGGAGACGCAGGTAGGCACACACACAACAAGTGCACGCAAACAGCGCACACAGTGCAAGGGCGGAAAAAGCGGACAACCCCCCACCAGCGCGTGCACACTACACATCCACCATTGCATCCACATATGACACACAGGCCAAATCCAAACATCGCGGAACACATGTGTACACACCACCTGGGACTAGGAACCAACCACCCCGTCACGGCCCCAAAGCGCCGATGACGCCGCCACACATGCGCACAACGCAGAGGCCAACCGCAGCGCCATGCATGCGTCGCACACAGACACAGGGACACAACCAAGCAGCACACACACCAGCCCCACCCCGAACGCACATGACACGTGACAGGCCTGCCACAGACATGTCCCCAACGCCCAATTCACGGACAACACCCAACGCCACACAACCGACGCACACATGTCAGTGAAGTCACGCAACAGCAGGACACACCCCAGTGTAACAAACATGGCGAAGCACACAGCGGCGGCAACACCAACTAGGAGAAGCAGGGCCCCTTCGGGAAGAGGAACGCCAGTACCACACTGAAAAACCCATACCACCCTGCACATATGAACAAGACACATGAAACGGAACACCAAAGAGCCCGGTGACCGACAACAGGTGGCCCAAGAATTACATCCACACACAAGGCCCAACGCAGAGCGGAAAGGCAGCCTGCCGCCCACACAAGGGAGAGCAGACAGCACTGAATGACCTTCCATTCCAACTCCGAAACCACAGCCCTACGACAGAAGCCGGTGAATACAGCCATTGTCCAAGAATAGACCAACACAGGCATGCCGAGGAGACCGACCACACGGCAGATAGCGCATATCACAGAAGCACACAACGGACGGGGAAGAAAGAAGAAAACACTCCCCCATGTCGGCCACATGCAAGTTAATTGGAAGGAGTCACACAGCACTGACCTTGAACTGTCTGAGAAGCATGTGGGAAGAGGGCCCGTGTCCTCCAAACAAGCCAACAGAACACAAGTCCTGTCTCCCTACGACTACACAGAGCTCACAGCAACCTCGGAGCGTGCACATTGCAGACTGCACACACAGCCGGAGCACGCCACCACAACGCACCGCTGCGAAATGGCAACCGCAACACACCTACCCAACTACGCCGAAGAGCTCAAGCTGTACCAAACCAGCACGATACATACATTGGGATGCGATCTCCTGTCCCTGCTGAACGTAAGTTACCGACTGACTTACCGCATCACATTGTTCAGCTGCGTCATGCCCGTCTTCTACTGTCGGAGGTGTCCCTACCAGCATCCCGTCGAGATATGCCTCTCCAACCCGGCATGTCTGAAGGCGGACCTGCTACCACTACTCCTCCCTCTGGACGCACACGACAGGGCCTGCTCTGCCTATGGGGGCATGGCGTATGTGGCCAACATCGCACGCGCACTGAAATGGAACCACTGTGCCTCCACACGACGGATCATCGAGAACAGCTACATCGAATGTCACCCAGCATGCCCCATCATGGTCCTCCAAGGGACAACCTACGAACAACACCTTGACAGCCACCATCCGCTTCATTGGCTGGCAAACATGTACACCACCAATGACATGGAAGCCCTGCTGGACGGCATCGCATACCTGACAACCTGTAAATACGTCGGACCACAACGCAGGTTCCCCGAGTGACCTATGAAGTCCAACCCCGCACCCATGCTCAGCTTCCGCACGGACTGGCCAGTCACCACCACAACAGCCATACCAAACGACCGGCAACTGTAACCACACCATCAACGACATCGCCATGACATCGGATATGACCGGGACATGCACACTGTTCCCCATCACATCCAGGAACACCGCATGCATCGTGGGAGGCAGTGGCATGGGCTCTGTGCATCGCACCCACATGGACGGAACTGCACGAACAACCAGGACACGACATGGATCCAGCGCACATGGACACACACACCGCTCAGTGGACATGAATAGGTCGCCTGGAGTCTGTGGGTGCTGCACCCCTCCCACCCCCGCCCCGGGAATCCCATACCAGGACCTTTGCATGGACGACAAGTGCATACAACAACAACACGACCCCAGTGACTGTGACATGTCCAGTAACCACCACAGTGCAACAACAAGTGGCACGCCGCTGCATGCACGCAAGCACATGCCCTGATGTCATCTCACATGCACGCGTGCATGAGGAACAACCGCAGCAAACCTGTCACATGGAACTGAGATGGACTGTGCCCATGATGCCGAGCGGTCTGGTAGGCTACATGTATACCGTCTGTGTCAAAGTCCGCAGCTCCGCAGCTATACGTAAATGTACATTAGCACAGCCTTGGCCAAGCAGATGTAACCCCACACCCTATCCCATTTGTAATCATGCTCAGTATATCCTCAATATGTATTCCGCTGCCAGTAGTGTCCACTATACTGCATCACAGAGGACAGAAGACTCAATATAATGTTTGAAACCAGAACTGTCTCCGCTGACTCATTTCACAAGTACGAATGAGAGAGGATGAGAGTATGTGAAGTACACGGCAGTCGTGACATGACCATGTAGTCCACTGGTATTGGATGTCAACGCAAATGAGTAGCACTACTGTGGAAGACACACATGTGTCGTGTGAAGTCGTATGGACGCAGTGCTCAGGTGGGTGGGTGCGACGGGTAGATGCGCACATGCCAAGTTGGAGCACGCCGTGTTGGGAGGGCTCATGAACAGTACACCACCGCTTCCCTGGGCATTGTGAGAGGACACCTGTCGGGGGGAGTGAACACGTGTGTGCACAGCAGCCGGGCACACGTACAAAGCGGTACCAGGCGCACCTCAGCCCACCCTCTGTGGACGAGCTGGATCCTGTTGTGCGCCCGCCATGCCCCTTGACAAGGCACACACAGCCCCAGTCGACCAGGTGTAACCCCAACATAGTCAATCCGCACAGGCGATACAGGGCACGGGATGGCAGTGGAGCATGGTGTGTGAGAGGTCTCCTCGCGCTCCTCCTGGTCATATCACGCAGGCAATAGAACCTCAACGTCCAGCATGGCAAAAAGTCAAATGGAAGTGTAGGGGGGACGCACCACAGCACGAGCAGCACTGACGTCACGGGAGGTGGCTCGCACCATCCCATCCATTGCCCATCATACCAACCACGCCACATGCCATTGCGACTAAGTGCAAGCGCGTGCGCCACCACCCCTGAGCCCTCCCCAGAGAGGCCAAAGAGTGAATGTGTGGGCCATCAGCCACAGACGGACGCGGCATGGCCGCAAGGGCAGCCACAGCCACTGGGTGTCGCAGGTGGCGGATCCGGAAGGCGAAGACTGTGATGCATAGTCCATGCAGGCCGGGTCTCCATTTGGGGCACCACGCAGGTGGACTGGCGTCCCGCCACACATCATACCCTGAGACAGCCCACTCGTGCAACTGGACCCACACATACACTCCTTGCCCTCTCTGGTGCGAGCTTGGGGCTGCCTGTGCAAGCGCTAGCCTCGCAGGTGAGCATGCATATTGGGGGGCGAGGGGAGGACATGAGGGCTGGGGCGAAGATGACTGTATCACTGTCAGTTAGTACAAGGGATGACCCAGATGTGGAAAGGAAGAGACGTGTCCCGTGTGTACTGCAACTAGTCGCCAATCCAACTACCCCCCATGTCCGGAATGTAAGCCCGCACCTAGGCCCGCCCATCCGCCACATCGAACATACCACCAGCACGACAACCTTCCCATTCGAAACACTGACTGGGGTGGCGACCAGTGAACAATCATGTGTAGCCTACCCACGCGTACATGTGGGCCCTCCACGATCCATGTCACCTGCGGCAAAGACATGACATGCGCAATGAGGGAAGTGAGGGAGAGCTGTCCGCCCCACGCGCAGAAGGTGCATCAGCTCCACAGACCCAGCAGCGAGTCCAGCAGGGGTCACATGTGCAGGGGCAGCTGTGCCTGGTGTGAAGGCACATGCATATAGACAGCACATCGACCAATGTGTAGTCTGCCCACATCCACAGTCCATCATCATGCGGACATAGGAATTGAACACAGGGCAACACATCTTAGCTGGTGCACCCACCGTGACCAACAATGCGCAATCATCGACGTACCCGCCCTGTGCATGGCCCCCCACCCAACGGAGGCACATCCAGTGCCACCATCCCACACACACAAGCCTTCCACGGAACATGCTGTGTCCAATGGTCAGTACAGAGTCAGCGCCCATCTGGTGGATCCTGAACAGGAGACACATGCACACACATGCCAGCTCCCACTATGTACGACTGCCACCTGGCACGTGCAATGTAACCTCTCACCTGTGACGTGTGACTGCAAGCACACAGCCGTCTTGGCATGGGGCTGTCAATGTGGACACCAGTCAATGTTTCGGGAGCTGTGATCCGTACAGTGCTGTACATAGGGTGCAGTGCTGACACCTACTACTGTCTCATATCCCCTCGTGCCACAGGTCCCACTTGTATTGGCCGCTCAGCCCGTGCCCACATCGTCGTCGCCGTGTGCCATACTCATCCAGCCTCGGAAGCAGTACCATGCTCAGCAGACACTCATGTTGCCGTGGCGTTGCCGCTTGACGAATATGCAGTCAGTCCCCATCAGCACGCCCCGCAAGTCATTGGGGCCTAGATCCCCATGTGCATGCACATGGCAGTGGTATGTCTCACTTGCCATTGCCATTGTTGGGAGACCTGTGTAAGTGTATTGTGGCCGTGCTCGTCCCAGCTTGACAGCTGGGCTGTGGCTCATGTGCTTGCTCAGTCATGTCAGTGATGTGTATGCGAAATTGCTATGTGCCGTGTTGCTTTGACATGTGTCCTCTGCCATTTAACCCAGGCGGAGACCGAACATTGACCGCCCATACCAATTGCTGGCGGACATGGACGATACAGAGGTAATCAGGAAGTTTCGGCTGGACAGGCCAACTCTGCATCGACTGTGTGCCATGTTAGGAGCCCCATCTCCGTCCCCGCAGGGTGTATCCGACTGCTGTCACCCCCACGGCTAAGGTGATGGCCGCCATGCATTTCTTCGCCACTGGGTCATTCCAGCACACAGTGGGCAGTGGAGGAGGGATGTCCCAGCCCATGTTCAGCAAGGTGCTGAGGGATGTACTGGCAGCCATGATGCTGTACCGGAACAGGTACATCAGATTCCCCAGGGCTCGTGAATTGGCGGCAGTGAAGGGTGCATTCTATGCCCTTGGCAGAATCCCACACGTCGTGGGAGCCATTGACTGCACTCATGTTGGCCTTGTTCCACCACAGGCCACTGAGCACCTGTACCGCAACAGGAAGCACACGCACTCCCTGAATGTGCAAGTGGTGTGCCTTGCGGACATGGTGACTCACCCACGTGTGTGCAAAGTTTCCAGGCTCGGCCCATGACGCACACATAATGCGCAACAGCATCTTGCCACGACTGATGGCCAATCTGCAACAGGATCGTGGCTGTATTGTCGGTGAGTATGTGGAGTGGTGTAGCGTGCTGGTTGTGCGATGCTGTCCCCTGTCCAGTTGGAATAGCAACGGTTCTCTGTGTCCCTCACACCCAGGTGACTCTGCGTATCCGAATGGGGCATGGCTGCTCAGTCCATTGAGGAATCCTCGCACCCCAGCAGACGATCGATACAATGAGGCACATGGGAGGACCAGACGTGTGGTCGAGCGTACCTTTGGCCTCCTCAAGTCCAGGTTCAGGTGCCTGGACCGCACCGGGGTGCACTGGCGTACTCCCCACAGAAGGTGTGCCAGATAGTGGTGGCGTGCTGCATGCTGCACAATCTGGCCATTCGGAAGCAGATCCCCCTCATTGTGGATGACGGAGATCAACCAGGGCCCCAGCCCGCAGACCAGGACAGCTCGAGGTGAGGTGGACAGCGGAGAGGAGGAAGCTGGGAATGTGCGCCAGCAGCTCATCGCCCGCTACTTCACTTGACGGTGAGTGTCCATGTACGACGGATGATGTGTCTGTATCTATGCAGGTGTGTGTGTGCTGTGTCAGGGTGGCCGTATGTTCACTGCGTGCAGTGTGTCAACGCTCCATGGCCAGGGTAGTATGCCACTGTTGGTGGCTGTGGCATTGTGCCCTATTGCTCTGTGCGATGTGTGTACATTGCTTGTAGTTGTTGACATGTACTGTGTGATGGGTGTGTGACACACTCATTGAATGTGCTCCTGTTCTGTCTCCCACCCCTAGGTCCCTACAGGCCCTCCGGATTCCATTTCCATGCCACGCATCAGGTGCCTTTCCGCCCAAGGTGGCCGTTGTATTCCGTACAATAAAGACACAGGGCACAAACAGCAGTTAGTGAAAAAGGTGCATTTATTACAAACTGTGACATGTGATTGTGTGTAAGGTGATGACAAAAGTGGTGCGTGCAGTGACAATGAGCTGTCGGTCATGGCTGCGTGATGATCAGGGTGTACCCACTGGTTCTATGTCCATAGTCCAACACACACATGCCATCCAGATGGCTGTGTGGAGTGGGATCGTAGAGCAAGTCAATGCAGTGGCTGGTCAAGGAAGGCTGGCGGAAGGCTGGCTGGCTGCCTCACTTGCGACTGGAGCGTGCGAAGTCCTCCCGGGAGATCTGTTTCCTCTTCGGACGGCCCCTTCCACGTTTGGGAGGGGGTGTGTGGTGGCGACCTGCTGGTGGTGGGTGAGGTGTGCTCACTGGCTGTGGACGCAGGGGAAGTGGACACTGCTGCCCGAGCCTGCGCCCTAGCAGGTGGTGGCGGAGGTGGTGTTGCTGGCCTTGCCTGTGACCCCACCGCCACCACCAGCTGGCCCATGAGGTCCACTGAGTTGGTCCATACGGGACACGAATTGGCCCATATGGGCGTCCATGGACCTCAGCACCCCCAGCACCTCCCGCGTGTCAGTAGCAGACCTGGCCCATTGTCCTTGGGCCTCTTCACAGGCCCCAAGGACTCTGGTCCATTTGAGGCAGGGCATGGCTCCCAGGGGAGGCTGGCGTTTCCCTGACCCTGCTCCTCCTACCAGTCCTGCTGCCACCGGCCTGCCCACTAGCCACATTGCTCACCACGGTCCTCGCTGTGGCTCCCAGGGTGGATCCAGTCGGCCGGGCCACCACCTGCGCTGGGGCTGGTGCCAGCGAAGACGTGGTGGTGGTGGAGGCGGTGGTGGTCGGTGCGGCGATGGTGGCGGTTGCGGCAGTGGTAGTGGCCGTAATGACCGTGGGTGTGGCCGCAACGACAGTGGCAGCAGGGGACTGGGACTGTTCAGCATCCCTGGATGATGGGTTGGTGGGTAGGAGGGGTCCTGGGGAGCGGCTGGGCCCTGCCACGCCAGATGGGCCAGCTTGGTGGTCCGTGTCCGAAGAGGTGGACAGATCCTCCAGATCCGTGTGTCCTCGTTGGGGGCTTGTAGGCTGGCTGTGCTGGCTGCTGTCTCCATCCCCAGCGTCCAGCAGTTCGTCACCTGTGGAGAGAATGAGATTTGTTATTGTGTTGCACCTGGCGAAGTATGTATTAGTCGTCTGACATTGGCAGTTCGTGCAATCTCGTACATGGGTTTCCGGAGGCGAGTGTGTGGCTGTGGCATCTGTAGGTGTGTGTGCTAGGCACTGGGACTGTGTGCTGTGCACATGTGGCATGGGACGGATTGGCCATGCCGATGGGTGTGTTGCTTTGCCCCTACTCATTGTGACTCTGGTGTATGCGGGCTCCTGGCCCATCCTGGGTCTGGTTTGTACTTTGCTTTTGGAGTTCAAATGGAACGCTTAGGAACGCATATGGCAACATGGGGGCCATGCCCCAGATTCGCATTTGGGAGGGTATATGCTTTTGGGGTACATGCTGTGAGCCATGGGTGCCGAACGTGACATGTGTTGTGGCAGCATGACAGTGCATGGTCTGAGGTGTGTGCATGCCTGACATGCCCTGCATATTTGCTGTCTGTTGTGGTTACTGGACATGGCATTGGACGCATCGTTATGAGTGAGTGATAGTTGTGTGCCAGCCAACGTATTGCAGTTGTCCCATCTCCTTGGTGTGCGTGCTGCCCTGTGCCATGTGCATCACTGCAGTGCTCGGGGGGTGTGGCCCATGTTGTGTGTTGCTGCTACAGTGTGTCGTGCGCTTAATTGACTTCTGGCACATGGTTGGTCATGGGCATGTGTCTTAGCGTGACTGCTGTATGTGTGGCAGCTGTGCGGATGACATGCCTTTCATGAGACTGGGGCTGACGGATGGGATGGATGGTATGTTGTATGCATGGTGTGTCTGTGTGTTTGATGGGTTCAGTGGTGTTCGTGTGCATTTCTGTTGTTCCGCTCTGTTGCGTCTAGTGTTGTTTGTCTTACATAGGCGTAGTTGTGGGGTGTGTGGTTGACAGGCAGTAGGGGCTACATGGACAGGACTTCAATGGTGTTTCGGTTGTGTGTGATGAGTTGCACAGTGGCTGCCGTGTGGGACTATATTCAGTGTGGCTTGTGCATGCAGACGTGGCTCCTTGGGTGTTGCTATGTCTGTGATGGGTCATGTGGGGTGTGAGTCTGCTGTTCATGTCCGTGTGCACATTGTTCACTTGTTCGTGACGGTGGGCGGTGCTGCGTGTTCGTGTGCTACGTGACATGTCCCATGTGTTGGTGGTGTTATGGTCCTCATGCCTCCAGTAATCCAGCCCTGTCCAGTTTCCCACCTGCAAGTTGTTCGTGCGTGCACTGTACTGGATGCCACATGGCTCTTAGCGGGGGTGCTCCATGTTGCAGGTCTGTGGGGGTGGGGGGTGTAGTGGGTCGTGGGGTGGCTGTACACCCACTGACACCGATTGCTGTGGACCGTGATGTCTGCCTTTCGGCTGTCGTTGTGCACTGCGGTGGCTGACACGTGGGTGTGGGGTGTGGGGATGCTCCTCCTTGCTGTGCTGTGGGACTGGGGCCTGGTGTGTGTTGTACTTGGGCTGTCCACCGTCCCACCCACTGCACTTTGTGTTCCTGCCACTTACCTGTTACTTGTCAGTTGGTGCAGCTGTGCCTGACACATGGGTGTGGGGAGTGCTCCACCTTGCTGGTCTGTGGGAGTGGGGGCCTGGTGGGTGTTGTACTTCAGCTGTCCCCCTCCGACCCACTGCACTTTGTGTTCCTGCCACTTACCTGTTACTTGTCAGTTGGTGCAGCTGTGCCTGACACATGGGTGTGGGGAGTGCTCCACCTTGCTGGTCTGTGGGAGTGGGGGCCTGGTGGGTGTTGTACTTCAGCTGTCCCCCTCCGACCCACTGCACTTTGTGTTCCTGCCACTTACCTGTTACTTGTCAGTTGGTGCAGCTGTGGCGGACACATGGGTGTGGTGGGTGCTCGTTGTGGCGCTTCTGGCATATTTGTGGACCTGTTGGTGGTTACGTGGCTGGCTTAGTGTACACATGTCCCCACGCATCTTACAGTTGTTCGGTTTGGCCTGTGTGTGGTAGTGTCTGTTGCATGTGCGTGTGATGTGTTGTGTATTGTGTGCTGGACATGGGGGTGTTTGTCCCTGGGAGCTGTGGCATGGTGGTTGCGCATGTGGTACATAGCGGTGTGCTGGTATACATTAGTTTGTACTTACCAGCCTCCACTCCCTCTGCTAATCCGGCGAGGATCTCCGGATGGATTACGACTCGCACCTTCTCCTCCCACGCTTTGAAGGTCTTAAAGAGCGCGGGATTCCCTCCGCCAGTGACGGCAGCCAGCTCTCTGTTTTTGCCCTCCTTCTTCTTGACCAGGCTCTTTACGTCATTCCAACGTTTGTTTATCTCGGTTCTGTTCCTGGGCAGGGTCCCGACTGCATTGACCTGGTCTACGATCCGGGTCCACATTCTGTTTCTGGTGGCTAGTGGTGTGTGCTGGACCATGTTCCCATAGATTTGTGGGTACACCTTGATGATCTCAGTCGACCATGACCGTCAGCTCCATGGGCGTGAACTTGGGCATCCTTTGTGGTGCCATGGTGTTTGTGGTGCTGGTGCGGTGTGTGTTGTGTAATGTGCAGGGGGTTTGTGGTGCCGGTGTTTGGTGGTGGTGGTGGTGGTGGTGGTTGTGATGTGTGCGTTTCTGTGGTGTGCTGCTGTCCTTGCTGTGTCACTGTGTCCTCTCCTCTCCTCTCTGGTTTGCAATGTAGCAAGGGGTTGTGGTCTGTGGGAGTGCTGCTTTTGTACTCACCTATGTGGGTGTGTCCTCATGGTCTGTTGTTTTCAGGTGTGTTGTGTCTGGGGTTCTGGCCTTTGTATTTTTTGTTTGTCCGGGGGGTGTTTTCGGGATGTGTACTGTGCTTGTGTATTTGTGCGTGCCTTGCTGTGTGGACTTGTTGGCCATGTTGTGTGCTATTGGTTTTGTGTGCGGATGGTTTCTGTGCAGGTACGTGGGCTGCCATGGCTTCTGCCGTGTCGATTCTCATCGGCGTTGTTTGCGCTGGCGGGCGGTATTTTTGTTGTTTTTCCGCGCTCATGGCGGTGCGATCGTAATTTCACGTGCGGTGTGTCGGCCGTGTGGGCGGGCGGTTTTGTGTTGTCGTGCGTGTTTCCGTCCGTGGCGGGCGGTTTGACTCCGACTCGGACGATGGCGGGCGGTATTTTGTATGATTTTTTCGCCGATGGCGGTTTTCAGTTTTGTGTACTCATAATGGCGTGGTCGGTGTTCAGGCGGTGTGTGCGGGCGGATTTTTTGCCGCTCTCCATGCCTGGCGGATTTTTTTACGCCGGGTATCGTAATGTGCCCCTTTAGTTCTGTGAATCAGGGCCCTGCGGGTATATTTCGAGTCCGGGTGGGATTGGTTCTTTTTCATGACAGGTTTTGGCCGATTGGAATGTGGCGTGTTGGGAGAAGATTGCGTTTTTTTTATTTAAGCAAGTGTGTATTAGTTTTAGACAACTAATAATTATTTTACACTTCCTTAATTTTTTCGAGTTTTCCCGGAGCGTTTTATTAAATACATATTTTGGGGATTTTTAGGGTTTATCGTTTGTGGAGTTATTGCCGGTGGATTACTTTTTAAACAGTTGGATTTTTTCATTTTTTGGGGGGGGGATTTTTTTTTGATATTGGGATTATTGAAAACGCAGATTTATTTATGGTGCAGTTGGGATTTCCCAGTTCTTCAGCTACTGCTGAAACAGTGAGTTATTTTGAATTGTTTATTGTGGGAGGGCAATGTTAAAAATGACATTGTTATTGTGATTTATATTTTATAAAATATAATTATTATGTCAATATTTTTTTTGTGCCATTAATTAATAAGATTGACAAAATAATTATATTTTTGGAATTATAAGGATTTTATTTATTTGTATGTTTAGTTTTTGGTTCTGAGTTTTTAGGTATTTTTAGGTATTTTTAGTTAAAAGTAGGGACTTGCGCTATTGTTTCAAGGTATTCTAGCCCTTTAGTTGTTGGGTATAGTCTTACTTTGTATTGTAAGTACTCAAACATTTGTTTAGTTTGTTTGGTGAGTTTTGGGCCTATTTGTGTTACAGACTGCTCCTATCTCTTAGTTGTTGGTAGCTTGGTTCTTTTGGATGGATAGTAATAGTTTGGTGTAGAGTTGGTGGAGTTCTGCTCTGTTGTTGCTTGGAAGGCGTGCTATGCCATCCTTCTCACAGCATTTTTAGTTTTAGCTTCTTTGTTTAGGGGTACTGTTATATACATTCCCCCATGGAATGTGGTATTTAGGTTGCATTCTGTGTCCAGATCTGTGTAGCCTTCCCACTCCAGGTATCCCCAAAATAGTCAAGTAGGGGACTTAGCTTTTGTTAATTTTGTTGGTAGTATGCACTTTCAATTATGAAATTGTAGTGTTCGGGCTACGTCAGTAACTGGGACGTAGGTGCCAGCGCTATTAGTTTATTAATTTGATATGCACAGGAGCTATTTGCTTTGCATATTCAATACTTGGGGCCTGGGATTCCGATGTCGTTTTG
>CAWUFW010028588.1:0-21278 GCA_963921515.1 Calotriton arnoldi | reverse complement strand
ACAAATTCCAGTGGACTGAATTGATTTATTTCCTACAACTGATTTACTCAAAACGAGTTGGACTTAAAAAATACCAGAACCAGTGTGTGTTGTTTGCTTGTTTCTTTGCTATAATTTTTATATGTAGGTATTGTAATTGTGATTTTTTTTATTTTAATAAGTTCGGTTTTCCTGAGTTTGATATTTTGTTTTGTGGTTTTAATGTGTTTTATTCATTTTAATGAAGTGTTAATTCTTTATTTTAGTTTTTGATATTGCTGTATTTTAGATTTTTTTATTTTCAATATTTGTTTTACTGTTTAAGTATATAAAGTCACAGTATTTAAATTGTCAATATTTTTGGTGATATTTTGTTTTTATATTGTTTATCTCGATGTAGTGTCATACAACCGAGGCAAGGACCAGCTAGTCATTTTTCTTAATAGATGGCTATCTTATAATCAGATATTCATCCTCCTGACTCCAGTTCAATAGATAATAATAATTGGGACCTCTTCTTGAAGTACTTACAATTCCACACCTGGAAGTGAAGTACCAAAAGCGTTAAAAACAATAAAACAGTAATCGGAGAAAGACATATTCAACATTTAGTAATTATGCATGTATATTTACTGTGCGTGACAGACATTTGCTATGATGATAAGTTAGAAGTAACTGTAAAAATGCAAAGGCAATCTACAAAACTGTGAGAACTGCGGTGATTTTCAGAATGAAAACAAGACACTGGAACCCTGAACAGTTAAATGCAAAACACAAAAATATATTTGTTATGATGCTTGCCAACATTTGAGTGCAAACATGCCTGAAAGAATACACAGCAATAAATAGTCCTGGATCTTCTAATTACCAATACCTAAGTGACAATTTATGTGTCATACCTGTGAAAACAGAGCTGCTATTCAGTCAAAGCCGAATGCCAGCAACATTGGCATGATGTGGATTAGTGTTAATATGTGTGAAGCAAGAGTTAATTGTACTAATATCACCCAGTTTATTAAGTTGTCTACACTGTGTGCTTCATAATCTGCTCCAGTATAGATGTGGGTAAATGTAGGTAGGCCCTTCAGCATTTCTGCTGGTAGCTACAACGGTAGCTACCATAATTAAGTATACATACCCTCAACTACTTGGAATATTTTTGTCTTAGAGGGGCAGCCTTTTTTTGTAACTGATGGCACTGCAAAGTTACTTCTGTAAAATCAAGTGCACATCTGCTATTTCTAGGGGCAGGTTTTGAAGTACATCCTCACTATTTCGATATATCAGATGCCAAAATATTTCTTTCACTACATTGATCTACATCGCAAGGTAAGTCTAGCTGAGCAGATGTAGAGTGCAGTGAATGCAATATTCTTGGAAGCCGATATTGTTGATCTCTATATAGTAAAATGCAAGAAGTTTTGAATGAGGGAAGGAGGCATTTTTTTCTAGCAGGGGAAGCAGTTAAGAAGAATGTGGCTGTTGCTGCAGTCAAAAGTCTGTGTTATTTTTTCAACCAATTTTTTTTGTTCATAAAATAATGTCAGTTTTTCTACAAAAAGGGCCAGATTTCTGAAAGGATTCCGTTGATCTTGCATCACGCAAGGTGGCACAAGGGGAAGCAAGGGCAATGGAATCCCTAAGTCAGATTTACCAAGCTGTTCAAAAGCCACCTTGCATGTTCTTGAGTGGCTTGGTAAATCTGGAGTAGCGCAAGGCAGCGGAAGTCACTGCCTTGCATTACTCTGTGCCAGGAAGGCGTTACATGGGTGGAGAATGGGTGTTCCCATGCATCCACCCATGGTTTCTGGTGCATTTCCAAATTTACCAAGAGTAGTTAACCAGGGAATGTGTAAAAATTGGGGGGCAGATTTACAAGCCCCTTGTGACACATTTATGCCACCGTTGCGTCACGCAGCGGCGTAGTAAACAATGTGCCGCGTTGTGACAAATTTTCAACGTGACGCATCTAGGGAGATGTGTCACATTGTAAAGCCCTGCATCACATTATACCTGCATCAGGTATAATGTATGCAGGGTGGGCGTTCCCACACAAGAAAGCCTCGTAAAAGTGACGCAGTGGAATCTACAAGATTTCACTGAGTCACTTTTACGACGCCGCTGCGTCAAAACCTTACGCCTGCTTGAAGCAGGCATAAGGAGTGACGCAGCACAGCAAGTATAGGCCGCACCTGAGCAGTGCTGGAGTTGCGTCGTGCTTGCAACACACCTCCAGCACTGCGTTATCTTTACGCCGACAGATGCGTCACGCATCTGTCAATCCTTGCCCCACGGTGCGCCACATTGTAAATGCGACGAATATATGACATTACAATGCAAACCATTACAACGCATGCTTTTACAATGCAGTTTTTACAACGCAAGTACCATTACATCGCATGTTTTTACAACGCATACCAATACAACGCAAAATTATGTTAATGCATTGAATGAACCATTACAACGCATACTAGTACAAGGCATACAATTACATCAGATTTTTTTTTAATTTGTATAATAAACCCCTGGAACTGGATGCAGGAAAAATAGGGGTTTTGGGTGGGATAGTGTACTAAAACACGGATACTTAAAATTAGTACTAAGGGGTTGATTCCGATCTCGCTTGGAAGGCCTTCGAATCGGATTTGGCTTTACCGGATCCAATTCGTAGCCCTTGTTTACGACCGAATCGTACACAGGTCCGAATGACCAAGTACGATGCAAAGATCGCGTATGCGCCGACCGAATCGTTTCCGGACCCGAACCGCTCCGTACATCTTGTTTGTAGACGAATCGTGCCATGCAATGGAGCCGATTTCCGACCGAGCGAGTACGATGCACGATTCAGACAGCCGCTTCGAGTCGGTCTCAGTGAGACGAAACAGCTGTCGGAAGCATAATTCGGGGGCCGTACCAGGCCCCCCTTCACCCCGGGCCCCCGAATCTATCACGGGGGGTGCCCATGGGTCCCCCCGATCCAAGCATGCACAGTGTGGGGGGCACCATGGGGTGCCCGCCACAGGGTGTACGCATTTTCCACACCCACCCCTTTTCTGCTATGGGAGCCCGTGTACGCGTCTGTACACAGGCTCCCATAGGAGTTCTATGGGAGTCCGAGCGAACCGAGTTCGTCAACATACGGCTGCATCGTACTCGCTTGGTTGGACTCCAGAAGCATGTCTCGCTCGGAAAACCGCCCGGATCTGAGTCGTACGGAGGGCTTTCCGAGCGAGATCGGAATCGACCCCTAAGTATTGAAATTAATACTCGAGTACTCAAATTAATACTCGTGTTTTATGTATTTTATAAAAAATATTATACTAACAAATAGGTTGGAATACAAAGAAAAAAGGGGTTTTGGGAGGGTTACTATATTAATACACAGTATTTTAAAAAGTGCTGAACATTAACATTAATACTTGAGTACCAAAATTATTACTTGAGTACTAAAATTAATACTCTTTATCCATGAACAATAAAACAAAATAGATCTATAAAAATTTACTTTTATTTTATAAAATGAAAATATATTTTTCACACATAAAAAAAATTTAGAGAAAGAAACACAATTAACAATATAATTTTCAATCGAATATTTAAATTAAAAACACATCATATCAATTTTTCCAAAATATTTTCAAAAGGACGACGACCCCAAAAGCACTAACATTAACACACTTTATTTTACGAAAATATCTACCATTAATTATTCAAAATATTAAACATATTAAAATGCCAATCCCACAAAAGTAATCAAAATCCAAACGAATAATCCTTCATTTTAAAACTTCACGAAAACGAAAGTCCTACAACACTTTCAATGAAATCACCTTGACCCGCAGGTCGCCAAAATGGCGGACATAACATATTTGTAAAAAAATTACGAACATTTATAAATCTAAAAAAATAATTACAGTTTTACACAGCATTAAAAAGACAACAAAAAATATACACAAACCATCTTTTGTTTTCAATTAACATACACCACAAAAAACTGTATAGAAAGCAGCCATCCACCATTTTAAAAACAGTGGTTAACTGACTGCCAGACACACCACACGCGTTTTGCCTGCCAGAAAATTATATACACCAAACAGTGGCAATCTACAATTCCAAGTAAGTGAAACCTATATTAAATGTAAAATATTAGCAAATTAATCCAAGCAGAAATTTAATCACATATAACAATTTTAATATCTTACAGCTTTTGTCGAAAAATTGTCAGCATTGCATAAAACACAATTGAAAACACAGTTACAGAAAAAATATATAATGTGAGTAAACATAACTTTATATATTTAAATATGTATTGTTTTTAAGTAAAACAAACATTTATTAACATTAAAAAAGAGCACAATATTGTACATTTTAAAACTAATAATACTACTCTAACAAGTGCTTGCCACAGAGAAATTAATATATAGTTGTGGGTGCAAAACTACTATTCCAACTCCGATGGGTGCTTACAGCTCAAAAAATAATGGATAGTGGTGAGGGCAAAATGACTATTCCTACTCCGACGGGTGCTTAACTCAGGGGAATTAATGGATAGAATAGGTGGCAAAATTACTATTCATACTCCGAGGGTTTGCAACAAGGAAACTGCTGGATAGTGGTGGAATTATAATTACTATTCCTACTCCAAAGGATGCTTACCTCAGGAAAACTGCTACATTGTGGTGGAGATAAAAGTGACTATTCCTACTCCGACGAGTGCTTAACTCAGGGAAAATGCCGGATAGTGATGGGTGTAAATTTACTATTCCTAGTCTGAAGGGTGCTTTCCTCTGGGAAAGTGATGGATAGTGGTGGGATTAAATTTACTATTCCTACTCCAAAGGGTGCCCACCTCAAAGAAAGTGCTGGACAGTGGTGGGGTTAAAATTACTATTCCTACTCCAAAGGGTGCTTACCTCAGGGAAAGTGCTGGATAGTGGTGGGGATAAAATTAATATTCCTACTTCGACGTGTGCTTGCCTCATGGAAAATGCTGGATAGTGGTGGGGGCAAAATTACTATTCCTACTCTGAAGGGTGCTTGCCTCAGAGAAAGTGCTGGACAGTGGTGGGGTTTAAATTTACTACTCCTACTCCAAAGGGTGCTTACCTCAGGGAAAGTGCTGGATAGTGGTGGGGATAAAATTAATATTCCTACTCCAACGGGTGCTTGCCTCATGGCAAAATGCTGAATAGTGGTGGGGACAAAATTACTATTCCTACTCCAACCTGTGCTTTGCCTCATGCGAAAGTGTCTGGATAGTGGTTGGGGTAAAATTACTATTCCAACTCCAACCTGTGCTTTGCCTCAGGAAAGTGATGGATAGTGGATGGGGTTAAAATTACTATTCCTACTCCAAGAGTGCTTGCCTCAGTGGAAAGTAATGGATAGTGGTGGGGTTAAAATTACTATTCCTACTCCAAGGGGTGCTTGCCTCAGGGAAAATAATGGATAGTGGTGGGGTTAAAATTTCTATTCCTACTCCAAAGGGTGCTTGCCTCAGAAAAAGTGCAGGATAGAAGTGGGGATAAATTTAATATTCCTACTCCAAAGGGTGCATATCTCAGGGAAAATGCTGAATAGAGATAGAGCCAAAATTTCTATTGCTACTCCGAAGGGTGCTTACCTCAGGAAAGTGCTGGATAGTGGTGGGGTTCAAATTACTATTCCTACTTCGAAGGGTGCTTGGCTCTGGGAAAGTGCTGGATAGTGGTGGGTGCAAAATTACTAATCCTACTCCAACATGTGCTTGCCTCTGAGAAAGTGGTAAATGTTTATTTTTAGGTTATAAATATTTTATAAAAATATAAATATTTATTCTACATTTTAATATATCCAATGAAAAGATATTTTTCTTCCAGATTTTACAACTTGAAACATCAAAGCATTTCTAAAAGTCAGACATCAAAACAAGAAACATCACAAGGTAATTTTTACATCAAAAAAATATGTCAATAAAGTTTTTGAACCATAAGAAAAATCAATAATATTTTAATTCAACAAAATGCTCTTCTCCAAATGAAAAATTCCTTTTGAAGGTAAATAAATATGTTAATCTTCACATACTTAATACTACAAAATAAACACAAATATATTTGTTCTGTAAAAACACAAAAAGTATTGTAAAGAGTCAAAACATTAACCTGTTCTTCCTTAACCAAAAATATGTTATTCTATTTCAGGTAAACATTTTACAATTTGCACAAACTCCTAGCAATGACTTTTTTTTCTACTATTTCAGACCACAATAAAATTTTAATTGGTCAAGAAACTGAAAACCACAACCAAAACCTTTCAAAAAAGGTAAGATTACTCAAACAATAAACAATAAAATTACTTAACCATGTTTCTCTCTCTAGTAAACTGTATTAAAATAACATAAGACTGATAAAACACATAAAATATTTTTCCTTTCAGAATCATTTAATTAACAAAACCGTGCACCAAAGTAAAAGCATCAAGCAACATCCAGTCAAAAGGTAAGAAACTAGAAATATTTATCAATAAAACAACAAAACCATATTTCTCTCCCAATAAAGCTTTTTTTTAAATACAATTTCCTCAAATTTAGAAATGCAACTTGTTGAAAACATTAAATATAACTTCAAAAAGCATTAACTTTAAACTCCTTCAATAAATTGCATAAATTGTACTGTATATTTTTTTTCCCTAAACAGGTAAACACAAGAAATTATAAATAAACTAACTTTTTTTTTTCTTCATCATCAAAATTACTTTATTCGATTAATAAAAAATTAATCATAAAAGTGCAAGCATACATCACAGTTAAAAATATTAAAAAGAAGCAATTCATCAATGTCAATCAATAAATGATTTCCTGGTTATCAGACACATACATAAAAAGGAGGCAACACTGTAACAGGTTAGGGAGTCAGGCAACATACGTGAAAAGTACAGGGCCAGACGACATTGTCTGAAATTATGCTTACGTAAAAGTGGGATTAAAAACCTTTTCTGTTGATTACAATGAAATTTACAGAAAAAGAAAATGTGCAAATCAGACTGTCGTGAAGTGTCATCACATGGGCAACACGGGAGATCATTCGAGGAAAAGATACCAGCAGGGTGGCCCAGCATGCAAGGGATATAATTAAGATGAAACCTTAGCAGAATAAATCTGTGCCGTGGGATTGTTACAAATTCCAGATAGGGGGATATCCCCTCAACCTGCAATGGACCTTCAATATACTCTCTAACGGTAGGTTTGTTACGATATACATTCAATCTCCCTTCATCAGCAGTGGTTATGAAACGGGTCTTTAATGCTTTTTTTGAGACAGAACCACATTTTTCTGGGGATACAAATAAGCTCTCTAGATCAAAAGTGTATAAGGTATCTTTCACATACTTTAACCATAGGATGTTCTCTTTGTGTTCGAGGGATAGTCAGTCCTGCATTATTTGTTGGGTAAGTGACACTGTGGGGGTTATTACGATTTCGGGCGGTTCGCCCCCGCCGGGCCGGAGGTAGCCACCGCCGGCCCGGCAGGGGCGAACCGCCCGACACCACACCAGAAAGACCCCCCGCCATATTAGGATGGCTGGGGGGTCCGTGGCAGACGGAAAGACCGTCCACCGCATTTCCGCTGGTCGACACGTCGACCGGGCAGAAAATACCATTAATATGGTGGCGGTGTCTGCCATCCATATTACGATACATGCGGAGAGGCATACGGTGTTTGCTTTCGGGGGCCCGTTGTGGGCCCCCAGGGTGTTGAGGGGGTGGAGGGTGCACATGGGGGGTACCTGTGGTACCCCCCTGCATTTGCATGCGCAAGGTGGCAGGCACCGCGCGGTGTCTGTCACCTTGTGCATGCAAATGCACAACGTGCATTTCCAGCATTGTGGCGGGCGGTGCTGTGAATGGGGGATGCCACCGCCACGGTGGCGGTGGCATCCTAATAGCAGGTGCGGGACCGCCGCACCCCTGGCAGACGGTCCTGCATTCTGTTACGGTGGCAGGCGGACTTTGTCCGCCTGTCATCGTAATGAGCCCCTGTGTCTCTACACCATACTGAGTGCCATAGGAGAATGGGTGCGACGTTTATCCAATCAATTATGTATGGGATGCTTAATTCTTCATGTAAGTTAAAATTGGAACAACCAATGGGGAGACTCATCATCGATTTCCAAAACAAATCCTCTGTTGTTTGTATCCTCTTTGCATTAACATGGCCCCACACCCCTGCACCATTCGTAGCTACTGCCCTAGATTTAGCCCCGTAAACCTTTCTTAAAATATCTGGGTTTCTTGTTCCCAGCTTTTTTAAAAATGAGCGTGCTAGCATTTGTGCTCTTTTCCAACATGATCCCACGGTTCTCTACCATACTCCTCCAGGATGCCTTATAGTCAAAAGTGACTCCTAAATATGAAAAAGACTCCGTCCGTGTCACTTTGCGATTTGAGATAAAAAAGGATGGTGGTTTACTCAGCTTTTGCCCTTCAATTAAAACAAATGACTTAGATTCATTTGTATGAAGATCCAAGCCTTTCATAAAATCCACATAAGTGTTTAACAATTTCTGCAGGGATCTTCCCGTTCGCGCAATTAAAACTGCATCATCTGCATATAGCAAAATTGGGATGTGCAACTTCCTTATTCTAGGCACATCTATAGCTGATTCTAGTAGTTTAGACTCCACCCCATTAGTATACAGTGAGAACAAAAAAGGGGCGAGAACGCACCCTTGGCGAACTCCTCTCGTTACTGGAAACCACCAGGTGCATTCTCCCTGTGGCCCTACCTAACACATGCTTAGGCTCTTGAATACAGTTGTCTAATAAAGGTAATCACTGCTTGGTCTACCCCCATTTCCCTCATAATTCTCCAAAGCTGTGGGTGAGATGCACAATCAAAGGCCGTGCTAAGGTCCATGAAGGCCAGGTATAAATTGTTATTTGTCAATGCCCATGTCTCCAATCTATTTAATAGAACTATGTCCATTAATTTTGCTGTGCTATCTAGAACAGATATAGGTCTATAATTCATAGGGTCTTGCTTGTCTCCTTTTTTTTAAATTGGAACTAAAATGGCTTTAAGCCAGGAAGCGGGAGGTCCCTCTCTTGCTATAGCATTAAAAGTATTAGTAAGCAGAGGACTCCAGAGGTCGGGGCAGTCTGTAAAAAATTGTATTGGAGCACCATCAGAACCAGGTGCCTTATTACTGGTACTTTGTTCCAGTGCTATACATACCTCCCGGTTATCAAAGATAAGAGTAGTACTAGAGGTCCATAAACCCGGGACTCGCTGGTGGGGCATTAAAAATGTTACTAAAGTGCGCCACCCAAGAGTCCTCGTCCACATGCGTGTCCAAGTTAGGCTCGGAATTCGATTTTAAAAATGGGGCATTGATCATTAACCAAAAATCCCTTACATTATTTGTGATTGATGCAACCAGTAATTTATCCAAGGCTTCTTCTTTCAGTATCTTTAACCTGTTCTTCCTCGCCACCGAATAACTTAGGCGGGCCTGTTTCACAAGTAGGGGATCTTTTGGTACAATCTTGAGTGATCGGTGTAGGTCAGAAAGTGCTTTAGTGCAATCAGGTTCGAACCATTTCGGTCCCTTAGGTTTGTGTGTCCCACCACTCTTAAAGAGATTCCTTTTCACCTCTCGCAAGATAGTTTCAAAGGCCTCAATGGTGGACGCTGGGTCCTGATTTGGGTCAAGACATATTTCTATTTAGTTCATTGTATTTGAGACTACCTGGGGAATGAGAACAATCTTATCAATGCACCCCCACTTGAGTGTTATCCCATTCTTTCTTGCTATAGTGGGTTTTAAATGTGAAAAGGTAATGCCGTAGATAGCCGGCCAGTTCATATGCTAAGTTATATCTGCATGTTCACTAAAACCCAAGAATTCAACTTTCCTATTGTTAAGGTTTTCACCCAATCTAGCTGAGGCTATTATAAAATCTATTGAGGAACAATATGAGGAGGAACAGAAAGTTTCTAGCGGGAGACCTGTAGATTCCGATCGTGGGTTCATGACCTCCAGTTCTTTTTATAAAAATAAGTTTATTTAGGGCGTTCCCATAGGGGTTATGGGTAAAGTGAATGTTTGGTCCCTCAACTTCATCTACAAGGCCACAGATTGGGAATAATGCAGAAGGACAAGGGTGTGCATTAAAATCTCCTATCCAAAGCACCATTGCTCTTTCTTGCTTAAACCTATTATCCTATTCATATTTTCCTCCAATGTTGCAACAACTTTAAACATTAAGGGGCCCATTACGATACCCGGCGTAAAAAATCCGCCAGGCATGAAAGCGGCAGAAATCCGCCCGCACACACCGTCTGAACACCGACCACGCCATTACGATGACACAAACCGAAAACCGCCATCGGCGAAAAATCCACACAAGATACCGCCCGCCATCGTCCGAGTCGGAGTCAAACCGCCCGCCACGGACGGAAACACGCACGACAACACAAAACCGCCCGCCCTCACGGCCGACACACCGCACGTGAGATTACGATCGCACCGCCATGAGCGCGGGAAAACTACAAATATACCGCCCGCCAGCGCAAACAACGCCGATGAGAATCGACACGGCAGAAGCCATGGCGCCCACGTCCCTGCACAGAAACCATCCGCTGACAAAAACAATCGCACACAACATGGCCAACAAGTCCACACAGCAAGGCACGCACAAATACACAAGCACAGTACACATCCCGAAAACACCCCCCCTGGACAAACAAAAACTACAAAGGCCAGAACCCCAGACACAACACACCTGAAAACAACAGACCATGAGGACACACCCACACAGGTAAGTACAAAAGCAGCACTCCCACAGACCACAACCCCTTGCAACATTGCAAACTAGAGAGGAGAGAAGAGGACACAGTGACACAGCAAGGACAGCAGCACACCACAGAAACGCACACATCACAACCACCACCACCACCACCACCAAACACCGGCACCACAAACCCCCTGCACATTACACAACACACACCGCACCAGCACCACAAACACCATGGCACCACAAAGAATGCCCAAGTTCACGCCCATGGAGCTGACGGTCATGGTCGACGAGATTATCAAGGTGCACCCACAAATCTATGGGAACCTGGTCCAGCACACACCACTAGCCACCAGAAAGAGAATGTGGAACCGGATCGTAGACCAGGTCAATGCAGTCGGGACCCTGCCCAGGAACAGAGTTGAAATCAACAAACGGTGGAATGACGTCAAGAGCCTGGTCAAGAAGAAGGAGAGCAAGAACAGAGAGCTGGCTGCCGTCACTGGCGGAGGGAATCCCGCGCTCTTCAAGACCTTCAAAGCGTGGGAGGAGAAGGTGCGAGTCATTATACATCCGGAGATCCTCGCCGGATTAGCAGGGGAGTGGAGGCTGGTAAGTACAAACTAATGTATACCAGCACACCGCTATGTACTCACATGCACTACCACCATGCCACAGCTCCCAGGGACAAACACCCCCATGTCCAGCACACAATACACAACACATCACACACACATGCAACAGACACCACCACACACAGCCCAAACCGAACAACTGTAAGATACGTGGGGACATGTGTACACTCAGCCAGCCACGTAACCACCAACAGGTCCCCAAGTATGCCAGAAGCGCCACAACGAGCACCCACCACACCCATGTGTCCGCCATAGCTGCACTAACCGACAAGTAACAGGTAAGTGGCAGGAACACAAAGTGCAGTGGGTGGGAGGGTGGACAGCCCAAGTACAACACACACCAGGCCCCTAGTCCCACAGCACAGCAAGGAGGAGCATCCCCCACACCCCACAGCCACGTGTCAGCCACCGCAGTGCACACCGACAGCCGAAAGGTAGACATCACGGTCCACAACAATCGGTGTCAGTGGGTGTCCAGCCACCACCACGACCCACAACACCCCCCCACCCCCACAGACCTGCAACATGGAGCACCCCCCGCTTAGAACCATGTGGCATCCAGTACAGTGCACGCCCGAACAACCTGCAGGTGGGAAACTGGACAGGGCTGGATTACTGGAGGCATGAGGACCGTAACACGACCAACACATGGGACATGTCACGTAGCAGACGAACACGCAGCACCGCCCACCGTCACGAACAAGTGAACAATGTGCACACGGACATGAACCACAGACTCACACCTCACATGACCCATCACAGACACAGCAACACCCAAGGAGCCACGTCTGCATGCACAAGCCACACTGAATATAGTACCACACGGCAGCCACTGTGCAACCCATCACACACAACCGAAACACCATTGAAGTCCTGTCCATGTAGCCCCTACTGCCTGTCAACCACACACCCCACAACTACGCCTATGTAAGACAAACAACACTAGACGCAACAGAGCGGAACAACATAAATGCACACGAACACCACTGAACCCATCAAACACACAGACACACCATGCACATACAACATACCATCCATCCCATCCGTCAGCCCCAGTCTCATGAAAGGCATGTCATCCGCACAGCTGCCACACATACAGCAGTCACGCTAAGATACATGCCCATGACCAACCATGTGCCAGAAGTCAATGAAGCGCACGCCACACTGTGAGCAACAACACACAACATGGGCCACACCCCCCCGAGCACTGCAGTGATGCACATGGCACAGGGCAGCACGCACACCAAGGAGATGGGACAACTGCAATACGTTGGCTGGCACACAACCATCACTCACTCATAACGATGCGTCCAATGCCATGTCCAGTAATCACAACAGACAGCAAATATGCAGGCCATGTCAGGCATGCACACACCTCAGACCATGCACTGTCATGCTGCCACAACACATGTCACGTTCGGCACCCATGGCTCACAGCATGTACCCCAAAAGCATATTCCCTCCCAAATGCGAATCTGGGGCATGGCCCCCATGTTGCCATATGCGTTCCTAAGCGTTCCATTTGAACCCCAAAAGCATATTCCCTCCCAAATGCGAATCTGGGGCATGGCCCCCATGTTGCCATATGCGTTCCTAAGCGTTCCATTTGAACCCCAAAAGCATATTCCATCCCAAATGCGAATCTGGGGCATGGCCCCCATGTTGCCATATGCGTTCCTAAGCGTCCCATTTGAACACCAAAAGCAAAGTACAAACCAGACCCAGGATGGGCCAGGAGCCCGCATACACCAGAGTCACAATAAGTAGGGGCACAGCAACACACCCATCGGCATGGCCAATCCGTCCCATGCCACATGTGCACAGCACACAGTCCCATTGCCAAGCACACACAACTACAAATGGTACAGCCACACACACGCCTCCGGGAAACCCATGTACGAGATTGCACGAACTGTTAATGTCAGACGACAAATACATACTTCGCCAGGTGCAACACAATAACAAATCTCATTCTCTCCACAGGTGACGAACTGCTGGATGCTGGGGATGGAGACAGCAGCCAGCACAGCCAGCCTACAAGCCCCCAACGAGGACACACGGATGTGGAGGATCTGTCCTCCTCTTCGGACACGGACCACCAAGCAGGCCCATCTGGTGTGGCAGGGCCCAGCCGCTCCCCAGGACCCCTCCTACCCACCAACCCATCATCCAGGGCTGCTGAACATTCCCAGCCCCCTGCTGCCACTGTCGTTGCGGCCACACCCACGGTCATTGCGGCCACACCCACGGTCATTGCGGCCACACCCACGGTCATTGCGGCCACTACCACTGCCGCAACCGCCACCATCGCCGCACCGACCACCACCGCCGCCACCACCACCACGTCTTCGCTGGCACCAGCCCCAGCGCAGGTGGTGGCCCGGCCGACTGGATCCACCCTGGGAGCCAGGGCGAGGACCGTGGTGGGCAATGTGGCTAGTGGGCAGGCCGGTGGCAGCAGTACTGGTAGGAGGAGCAGGGTCAGGGAAACGCCAGTCTCCCCTGGGAGCCATGCCCTGCCTCAAATGGCCAGAGTCCTTGGGGCCTATGAAGAGGCCCAAGGACAATGGGCCAGGTCTGCTTCAGACACGCGGGAGGTGCTGGGGGTGCTGAGGTCCATGGACGCCCGTATGGGCCAACTCGTGGACCTCATGGGCCAGCTGGTGGTGAGGTCACAGCCAGGGACAGCAGCTCCACCACCGCCACCACCTGCCGGGGCGCAGGGTCGAGCAGCAGTGTCCAGTTCCCCTGCGTCCACAGCCAGTGAGCACACCTCACCCCCACCAGCAGGTCGCCACCACACACCCCCCTCCCAAACGTGGAAGGGGCCGTCCGAAGTACAAACAGATCTCCCGGGAGGACTACGCACGCTCCAGACGCAAGTGAGGCAGCCAGCCAGCCTTCCTTGACCACCCACTGCATTGACTTGGACTACGATCCCACTCCACACAGCCATCTGGATGGCATGTGTCTGTTGGACCATGGACATGGAACAAGTGGGTACACCCTGAGCATCACGCAGCCGTGACCGACAGCTCATTGTCACTGCACGCACCACTTTTGTCATCACCTCGCACACAATCACATGTCACAGTTTGAAATAAATGCACCTCTTACACAAACTGCTGTTTGTGCCCTGTGTTTTATTTGTACGGAATACAACGGCCACCTTGGGCGGAAAGGCACCTGATGCGTGGCATGGCAATGGAACCGGAGGGCCTGTAGGGACCTAGGGGTGGGAGACAGAACAGGAGCACATTCAATGAGTGTGTCACACACCCATCACACAGTACATGTCAACAACTACAAGCAATGTACACACATCGCACAGAGCAATAGGGCACAATGCCACAGCCACCAACAGTGGCATACTACCCCTGGCCATGGAGCGTTGACACACAGCACGCAGTGAACAAACGGCCACCCTGACACAGCACACACACACCTGCACAGATACAGCCACATCAGCCGTCGTACATGGACACTCACCGTCAAGTGAAGTAGCGGGCGATGAGCTGCTGCCGCACATTACCAGCTTCCTCCTCTCCGCTGTCCTCCTCACTCGAGCTGTCCTGGTCTGCGGGCTGGGGCCCTGGTTGATCTCCGTCATCCACGATGAGGGGGATCTGCTTCCGAATGGCCAGATTGTGCAGCATGCAGCACGCCACCACTATCTGGCACACCTTCTGTGGGGAGTACGCCAGCGCACCCCCGGTGCGGTCCAGGCACCTGAACCTGGACTTGAGGAGGCCAAAGGTACGCTCGACCACACGTCTGGTCCTCCCATGTGCCTCATTGTAGCGATCGTCTGCTGGGGTGCGAGGATTCCTCAATGGACTGAGCAGCCATGCCCCATTCGGGTACGCAGAGTCACCTGGGTGTGAGGGACACAGAGAACCGTTGCTAATCCAACTGGACAGGGGACAGCATCGCACAGCCAGCACGCTACACCACTCCACATACTCACCGACAATACAGCCACGATCCTGTTGCAGATTGGACATCAGTCGTGGCAAGATGCTGTTGCGCATGACGTGTGCGTCATGGGCCGAGCCTGGGAACTTTGCACACACGTGGGTTATCACCATGTCCGCAAGGCACACCACTTGCACATTCAGGGAGTGCGTGTGCTTCCTGTTGCGGTACAGGTGCTCAGTGGCCTGTGGTGGAACAAGGCCAACATGTGTGCAGTCAATGGCTCCAACGACGTGTGGGATCCTGCCAAGGGCATAGAATGCACCCTTCACTGCCGCCAATTCACGAGCCCTGGGGAAGCGGATGTACCTGTTTCGGTACAGCATCATGGCTGCCAGTACATCCCTCAGCACCTTGCTGAACATGGGCTGGGACATCCCTCCTCCACTGCCCACTGTGTGCTGGAATGACCCAGTGGCGAAGAAATGCATGGCGGCCATCACCTTAGCCGTGGGGGTGACTGCTGTCGGATACACCCTGCGGGGACGGAGATGGGGTTCCAACATGGCACACAGTCGATGCAGGGTTGGCCTGTCCAGCCGAAACTTCCTAATGACCTCAGTATCGTCCATGTCCGCCAGCAATTGGTATGGGCGGTCAATGTTCGGTCTCCGCCTAGGGAAAATGGCAGTGGACACATGTCAAAGCAACACGACACATAGCAATTCCGCATACACATCACTGACATGACTGAGCAAGCACATGAGTCACAGCCCAGCTGTCAAGCAGGGACGGCACGGCCACAATACACTTACACAGGTCTCCCACCAATGGCAATGGCTAGTGATACAAACCACTGCCATGTGCATGCACATGGGGATCTAGGCCCCAATGACTTGCGGGCGTGCTGATGGGGACTGACTGCATATTCGTCAAGCGGCAACGCCACGGCAACATGAATGTCTGCTGAGCATGGCACTGCTTCCGAGGCTGGATGAGTATGGCACACGACGACGACGATGTGGGCACAGGCTGAGCGGCCAAAACAAGTGGGACCTGTGGCACGAGGGGATATGAGACAGTAGTAGGTGTCAGCACTGCACCCTATGTACAGCACTGTACGGATCACACCTCCCGAAACATTGACAGGTGTCCACATTGACAGCCCCATGCCAAGACGGCTGTGTGCTTGCAGTCACACGTCACAGGTGAGAGGTTACATTGCACGTGCCAGGTGGCAGACGTACATAGTGGGAACTGGCATGTGTGTGCATGTGTCTCCTGTTCAGGATCCACCAGATGGGCGCTGACTCTGTACTGACCATTGGACACAGCATGTTCCGTGGAAGGCTTGTGTGTGTGGGATGGTGGCACTGGATGTGCCTCCGTTGGGTGGGGGGCCATGCACAGGGCGGGTACGTCGATGATTGCGCATTGTTGGTCACGGTGGGTGCACCAACTAAGATGTGTTGCCCTGTGTTCAATTCCTATGTCCGCATGATGATGGACTGTAGATGTGGGCAGACTACACATTGGTCGATGTGCTGTCTATATGCATGTGCCTTCACACCAGGCACAGCTGCCCCTGCACATGTGACCCCTGCTGGACTCGCTGCTGGGTCTGTGGAGCTGATGCACCTTCTGTGCGTGGGGCGGACAGCTCTCCTCACTTCCCTCATTGCGCATGTCATGACTTTGCCGCAGGTGACATGGATCATGGAGGGCCCACATGTACGCGTGGGTAGGCTACACATGATTGTTCACTGGTCGCCACCCCCAGTCAGTGTTTAGAATGGGAAGGTTGTCGTGCTGGTGGCATATTCGATGTAGCGGATGGGCGGGCCTAGGTGCGGGCTTACATTCCGGACATGGGGGGGTAGTTGGATTGGCGACTAGTTGCAGTACACACGGAACACGTCTCTTCCTTTCCACATCTGGGTCATCCCTTGTACTAACTGACAGTGATACAGTCATCTTCGCCCCAGCCCTCATGTCCTCCCCTCGCTCCCCCAATATGCATGTGCACCTGCGAGGCTAGCGCTTGCACAGGCAGCCCCAAGCTCGCACCAGAGAGGGCAAGGAGTGTATGTGTGGGTCCAGTTGCACGAGTGGGCTGTCTCAGGGTATGATGTGTGGCGGGACGCCGTCCACCTGCGTGGTGCCCCAAATGGAGACCCGGCCTGCATGGACTATGCATCACAGTCTTCGCCTTCCGGATCCGCCACCTGCGACACCCAGTGGCTGTGGCTGCCCTTGCGGCCATGCCGCGTCCGTCTGTGGCTGATGGCCCACACATTCACTCTTTGGCCTCTCTGGGGAGGGCTCGGGGGTGGTGGCGCACGCGCTTGCACTTAGTCGCAATGGCATGTGGCGTGGTTGGTATGATGGGCAATGGATGGGATGGTGCGAGCCACCTCCCGTGACGTCAGTGCTGCTCGTGCTGTGGTGCGTCCCCCCTACACTTCCATTTGACTTGTGCCATGCTACACGTTGAGGTTCTATTGCCTGCGTGATATGACCAGGAGGAGCGCGAGGAGACCTCTCACACACCATGCTCCACTGCCATCCCGTGCCCTGTATCGCCTGTGCGGATTGACTATGTTGGGGTTACACCTGGTCGACTGGGGCTGTGTGTGCCTTGTCAAGGGGCATGGCGTGCGCACAACAGGATCCAGCTTGTCCACGGAGGGTGGGCTGACGTGTGCGCCTGGTACCGCATTGTTCGTGTGCCCGGCTGCTGTGCACACACGTGTTCACTCCCCCCCGACAGGTGTCCTCTCACAATGCCCAGGGAAGCGGTGGTGTACTGTTCATGACCCCTCCCAACACGGCGTGCTCCAACTTGGCATGTGCGCATCTACCCGTCACACCCACCCACCTGAGCACTGCGTCCATACGACTTCACACGACACATGTGTGTCTTCCACAGTTGTGCTACTCATTTGCGTTGACATCCAATACCAGTGGACTACATGGTCATGTCACGACTGCCGTGTACTTCACATACTCTCATCCTCTCTCATTCGTACTTGTGAAATGAGTCAGCGGAGACAGTTTTGGTTTCAAACATTATATTGAGTCTTCTGTCCTCTGTGATGCAGTATAGTGGACACTACTGGCAGCGGAATACATGTTGAGGATATACTGAGCATGATTACAAATGGGATAGGGTGTGGGGTTACATGTGATTGGCTGTTGCATGTGGGATGTGGGCTTCAGAGTTACATCTGCTTGGCCAAGGCTGTGCTAATGTACATTTACGTATAGCTGCGGAGCTGCGGACTTTGACACAGACGGTATACATGTAGCCTACCAGACCGCTTGGCATCATGGGCACAGTCCATCTCAGTTCCATGTGACAGGTTTGCTGCGGTTGTTCCTCATGCACGCGTGCATGTGAGATGACATCAGGGCATGTGCTTGCGTGCATGCAGCGGCGTGCCACTTGTTGTTGCAATGTGGTGGTTACTGGACATGTCACAGTCACTGGGGTCGTGTTGTTGTTGTATGCACTTGTCGTCCATGCAAAGGTCCTGGTATGGGATTCCCGGGGCGGGGGTGGGAGGGGTGCAGCACCCACAGACTCCAGGCGACCTATTCATGTCCACTGAGCGGTGTGTGTGTCCATGGGCGCTGGATCCATGTCGTGTCCTGGTTGTTCGTGCAGTTCCGTCCATGTGGGTGCGATACACAGACCCCATGCCACTGCCTCCCACGATGCATGCGGTGTTCCTGGATGTGATGGGGAACAGTGTGCATGTCCCGGTCATATCCGATGTCATGGCGATGTCGTTGATGGTGTGGTAACAGTTGCCGGTCGTTTGGTATGGCTGTTGTGGTGGTGACTGGCCAGTCCGTGCGGAAGCTAAGCATGGGTGCGGGGTTGGACATCATAGGTCAATCGGGGAACCTGCGTTGTGGTCCGACGAATTTACAGGTTGTCAGGTATGCGATGCCGTCCAGCAGGGCTTCCATGTCATTGGTGGTGTACATGTTTGCCAGCCAATGTAGCGGATGGTGGCTGTCAAGGTGTTGTTCGTAAGTTGTCCCTTGGAGGACCATGATGGGGCATGCTGGGTGACATTCGATGTAGCTGTTCTCGATGATCCGTCGTGTGGAGGCACAGTGGTCCCATTTCAGTGCGGGTGCGATGTTGGCCACATACGCCATGCCCCCATAGGCAGAGCAGGCCCTGTCGTGTGCGTCCAGAGGGAGGAGTAGTGGTAGCAGGTCCGCCTTTAGACATGCCGGGTTGGAGAGGCACATCTCCACGGGATGCTGGTAGGGACACCTCCGACAGTAGAAGACGGGCATGACGCAGCTGAACAATGTGATGCGGTAAGTCAGTCGGTAACTTACGTTCAGCAGGGACAGGAGATCGCATCCCAATATATGTATCAGGTTGGTTTTGTACAGCTTGACCTGTCCGGCGTAGTTGGGTAGGTGTGTTGCGGTTGCCATTTTGCAGCGGTGCGTTGTGGTGGCGTGCTCCGGCTGTGTGTGCAGTCTGCAATGTGCACGCTCCGAGGTTGCTGTGAGCTCTGTGTAGTCGTAGGGAGACAGGACTTGTGTTCTGTTGGCTTGTGCGGAGGACACGGGCCCTCATCCCACATGCTTCTCAGACAGTTCAAGGTCAGTGATGTGTGACTCCTTCCAATTAACTTGCATGTGGCCGACATGGGGGAGTGTTTTCTTTTTCTTTCCCGTCCGTTGTGTTCTTCTGTGATATGCGCTATCTGCCCTGTGGTCGGTCTCCTCGGCATGCCTGTGTTGGTCTTTTCTTGGACAATGGCTGTATTCACCGGCTTCTTTCGTAGGGCTGTGGTTTCGGAGTTGGAATGGAAGGTCATTCAGTGCTGTCTGCTCTCCCTTGTGTGGGCGGCAGGCTGCCTTTCCGCTCTGCGTTGGGCCTTGTGTGTGAATGTTATTCTTGGGCCACCTGTTGTCGGTCCCCGGGCTCTTTGGTGTTCCGTTTTATATGTCTTGTTCATATGTGCAGGGTGGTATGGGTGTTTCAGTGTGGTACTGGCGTTCCTCTTCCCGAAGGGGCCCTGCTTCTCCTAGTTGGTGTTGCCGCCGCTGTGTGCTACGCCATGTTTGTTACACTGGGGTGTGTCCTGCTGTTGCGTGACTTCACTGACATGTGTGCGTCGGTTGTGTGGCGTTGGGTGTTGTCCGTGAATTGGGCGTTGGGGACATGTCTGTGGCAGGCCTGTCACGTGTCATGTGCGTTCGGGGTGGGGCTGATGTGTGTGCTGCTTGGTTGTGTCCCTGTGTCTGTGTGCGACGCATGCATGGCGCTGCGGTTGGCCTCTGCGTTGTGCGCATGTGTGGCGGCGTCATCGCCGCTTTGGGGCCGTGACGGGGTCGTTGGTTCCTAGTCCCAGGTGGTGTGTACACATGTGTTACGAGATGTTACGATTTGGCCTGTGTGTCATATGTGGATGCAATGGTGGATGTGTAGTGTACACGCGGGGGTGGGGGGTTGTCCGCTTTTTCCGCCCTTGCACTGTGTGCGCTGTTTGCGTGCACTTGTTGTGTGTGTGCCTACCTGCGTCTCCGCGGTACGTTGCGTCCTTGGTGGTGCATCAGCAAGAGCATGGGGAGGGCCTGCAGTGCTGGATTCATGCTCGGGGAGCCGCTTCTTCGGTGTCCGTGCTCGGCGTCCGTGTTACCGCTTCGGTTTGTCGTACGGTGTCTCTTAGCCGTGGGAGCCGTTTGTTTGCGGCATCGTAATTTGTACGCCGGGCGGGACGTGATTTCGTCGGACGGTGTGTGTCAATTGTGCTGCGCCGCTACGTGTACGGACGCACTTTGATGGCGGACGGTGTCGCTGGCTTGCCGGCGGTGTTTGGCCGACTTTTCGCATCGTAATAGGGCGGGCGTGTGGACTGCTGCGTGCCGGCGGTAACTGGTGGTTTTTGCATCCGCCAGCACGGCGGTTGTGCTTCCGCCCGCCATCGTAATGACCCCCT
>CAWUFW010028587.1:0-21279 GCA_963921515.1 Calotriton arnoldi | reverse complement strand
TCCTGCACAGTAACACTTCATAATCATGAGACCAGATATCACCATCACTGCAGCAAGGGCATGGTTAGCTGCACCAACAACATGTACATCTGAAGCATGAGCACTAGAGAAAAGAAAGTTGCTTTATTCAGCATATGTGTTGTTTGATAACGACGTCCAGAAGAAATTAGAGCAAAGGCCAATGGCCAGTCCATTGTCAAAGTTCAAACAGGGTGACACTGGCAGATGTCACCCTACGCATGCCTGCACAATACCAGGGACAATCCACTAGGAGGGGCAACCGGGGGCAGGCCAGGCACCGCAGGGACAGGATCAGGGCTCACCAGGGGAGTCAGGGAAGGGGTGGTGGGTGCTGGAGAGCCACTGACAACTGCAGTGGAGGTGTCTGACATGGTGTGTGCCGGCACAACTGGGGGGCATGACACAGATGTCGTGGGTGCCGGCACAACTGCAGTGGACCCTGCAGATGGGGTGGACAGGTCCGCCACTGCAGTGCCCAAGTCAGACAGGGCGGTAGTGGACTCCACTGCAGTGCCTACCTCCAGGGGAGGAGAATGGGGAACAGGCAAGGTGGGTTGGACAGAGGGGGAGGACACCCTCACCACATCAGTGGCACAGACAAGCGCAGCGGGGGGTGTGGTGCTGGGAGAGCAAGTGGCAGGGGGAGAAGGCCGGAGCATCTTGGGGATGGTATATCTGTGGGTGGGGGAACCTGGGGCAGGGTGTGGTGGGGGCACCTGTGCAGTGGGGGCCTGAGGGATGGAGGACGGAGACCTTGTGCCTGAGCTGCAGGGCGGTGGCGGGGTCTTGCTCTTAGCACTCCGGGGGACTTGCGGGTGGGGGCCTCAGTCCGTCTGCGCCTGGGGGAGGGTGTCCGGGGGCGAGGGGCACTCTGCTCCGTGTGGGTGGGCTTCCTCTTCCCCCGGGATGCTGGAGCAGCTTCATCGGTGGGGAAGAGGCCGAGGTCACAGAGGAAGAGCTGCTGTGACTTTGGGGTTGCAGGTGAGGCAAGGGAGGGTGCTTTGGAGGGAGAGGGAACTGAGGACTGCGCAGTGCATGTGGATGCGTGTGTGTGTTCCAGGGCCCCATCCCCTGTGAGTCTGGCTTCAGTCCCCTGAATGTGCGTGCGTGTGCGTTTTGTCATTGGCGTGTGTGTCAGTGTGCTGGATGTGTGTGTGCTGGTGTGTGCCTGTGCCAGTGTGTGTGTGCCTGGGATGGGTAAGGTGCTGGGGAGTGTGGATGGAGCAGAGGCAGGAGGGGTGAGGGACCGTTTGAGGAGGGACACTGCTGCCGTCAGGGAGGAGTCCATGGACCTATTGCCCCTCTGTAGGTCAGACATGCCCGATGAGATGCCCTCCATGAACGACACCAGCTGAGTCAACAGCGCGGTGTGCGCATGGAGGACACTCAGCATGGCTGTCTGCCCTACATGGAGCTGGCGAAGGAGGTACACAGACTCCTCACTCAGGGCAGCAGGGGACACAGGGGCAGGGGTGCGGTGCCTGGCCCAAAGGAGACACGCTCCCGGGACATGGGAGCCTCCACGGACCTGGGGAATGGGAGCCGATGGGAGGGCGGTGGTGGTGCTGGTGGTGGCGGGGACAGCAACACTAGCTGGGGTGTGGTGGCTGCTGACACCCGCCTCCACAAGGGAGTCATCCTCCGAGTTGCTCTGGTCCTCAGCTGAGGTGGATGCTGCTGAGGACTCCTCGGTGTGGCTCCCCTCGCCCTCCGTGCCACTGGGTCCCTCCGACCACTCCTCGGCTGCTGACCCAGTCTGGCTCTCCGGCTCCTCCTGGTCCGTGGAGCTGTCCCCTTCCGTGGCCGTGGATGTATCTGCAAACAATGGGGAAACAGACAGACATCAGTCACCTGCACATAACGCACACACCACTGTGAGCACAGCACATCACAGAGCAAGCCCTGGCATCATTAGTTGTACATTGCTAAAAGTGCACTAATTGAACAGGAGAAGTCAATTGTCAGTCTGATGCCAAGCATGGCACTCACATCCCACATGGCCTTGCACCCATCTGTCTGGTGTCTGTTGGATTGCAACACCCCAGTGTTGACACATGCACCAAGTACACAGTAGTTGGACAGTGCAGAGGACACGGTGTGGACACATCACAGCTCTTGCCACTGAGTCAGTACAGGTTTACGGATGTAAGGGATGCCCAGAGTCAAATAGGAAATGCATGTGATGCATACCAGCGACAGACACCATGATGCACCCATGTCCTGATAGCCAGCGCCACTATGGTGTGCATGTAGCACATGTCACTCCCCTGCAGGATCACCAATCAGTAGACACATGCCATGGCGGAGGCATGACTGCAAAGTCATACATCACTGTCTCAGTGATGTATGACTTTGCAGCCAGACAACAACACTCTGCACTGTGTCACAATAGTAGGTCATGGGGAATGCAAGTCCTGGAGCTGCACAAGTGCACATGTACATCCCCCCCACAACACATCCTCTTAACCCTCATCTGTCCAGGTCATACCTATTGGACATATGGGAGACCTGTGACACTACCCTCTGAACCTGAGCCCCTCACACTCTGCTGTGCATGGGGAACAGCTGCCTGAACTTCACATTTACATGCCCCAGTCTGCATGGGCAGCTGATCAGACACCTATGTGTCACACAAGTATCGTCTCCTATGGTCACATCTCCAGTGGCATGCTGAGCCCCTACCAAGAAACTCCACAGCAGTCCTGGCGACTAATCCACAGCACACTGACACAGAGGCAGACACCTGAGGGGTCAAATCACTGTGCACAATGTGTCCTCTGATACACGGGAGTGGGAGTACAGAGTGTATTGTATGGCCTGGAGTAGGCATGACTGTCCAGCCCCACATGAATGAGGGATGAGCCCTGGACTGTAGGCAGCTGGCTAAGTATGTGTGACACACGTCATATACATACTCCTGGGGCCCAAACATTGTTCCCACCCGCAGCATGGGTGTGTGCCAGGTACCCCAGCCACATGTGGTGGATCAGCTCAGCAATTGGACCACAGATCAAAGTAACACGCTGAATACATGTCAGAATACAGGCATTGTGTAAGCAATGGACCCACCCATGATGCCCACCACAGAGTCAGGGAAACAGATGCTGTCTCCCACCTTGAGTCAAGCAAACTGCAAGGACACAGTCCTAAGTGACAGAATTCCCTGCATGTAAGGGCCACACCTGGGTATCAGATGAGGAGTGGGCAGTGCACAATAGAGGGACATGGCTCCTGGACAACATGACTGCTGTACTGTGGCAGTTCAACCTGGCCCGAGGAGGGCACATAGCATGTTAGACAGAGTACACAGTGCAGTCTTTGACTCACCCCCTCCTTGCTGCTCTCTGGCCTTCAGCTGCCCATCCAGGTCTGGAAAGACCACCGCCAGGATCCTGAGCATGTGGGGGGTCAGGGTCCGTGTTCCGCCCCTCCTGCGAGGAGGCGACAGCTTCAGCTGGACCCGTGCAATCCTCCGGGTCCAGCCCCGAAGGTCCTGCCACCTCTTTTGGCAGTTGCGGATCCGGCGCTTGTAGACCCCCACGGACCGGACAGCCCGGACGATGTCCTTCCAGATCTCATGCTTCCGATGGGCAGAAGCCTGTCAGGATGACAAAGTGATAAGGCCATTACTACACATGCAACATATCCGTGCATGACACAGTTGCATATACATGTCGCAATCACAGGGGCACATGGTGTACCCAGGCAGTGCACGGCTGCCCATGGACAGTTTTCCAGAAGTCACTACATGGTATCATTGCATGGGGAGTAAAACCCTGTTCAGAAGCACTGTCACTGCACCATACCTGTCCAGTGCAAGTCACTACACACTATGGGGGGTGACAACTACTCAGTGAGCCTGCTAGCCAGTGGTGTGCTGACTCTCAGCCTTGCTAGTCAGACAAAATGCACATTCAGAAAGGCAGTGCACAGAACACTCACCTGCTCCCCTGGTGTCCCATACAGCTTGCTGTACTGTGGAAGTAGGCTGTCCAGCAGGGCCTGGTTCTCTTCAAGGCTGAAGGCTGGGGCTCTCTCCACAGTACGTGCCATTGCAGGGTCCAGAGGGGCAGAGACAGCAGCAGTGCAGTGGCAGATGTCGTCCTGGAGCATGTAGTGCAGGCAAGTGGGCTCTCAGGGGAACATGCAGCAATATATATGTGCTGGAGAGGCAGATACTGTCCCTTGTGTCCAAAGTGATAGGTCCAAGTCGTTTGCATCTTCTGAATCTGGCCAATCCATGGAATAGCAGCACCAAAACACGCCCACAGCATCCTTCAAAATTTCAACTTCATGACATACATGATTTTGCAACATTGTTGTGGGTGACCAACTGATTTTCCAGCAACCGACTCGTTCGAATATTCGAAAACGCGTCCGTTGCCAGGCAAGCCCATTGTCAATGGGTGCGCACCGATCGGTCCATTGAGGTACAACGCGCACAGGGGTACAACGCGTACCCGCACACATTGAAAGCAATGGGCCGGCCGGAGGCACCGATCGGTCCATTGCTGTTCAACGCGCACAGGGGTACAACGCGTACCCGCACACATTGAATGCAATGGGCCGGCCGGAGGCACCGATCGGTCCATTGCTGTTCAACGCGCACAGGGGTACAACGCGTACCCGCACACATTGAATGCAATGGGCCGGCCGGAGGCACCGATCGGTCCATTGCAGTACAACGCGCACAGGGGTACTAACGCGTACCCGCACACATTGAATGCAATGGGCCGGCCGGAGGCACCGATCGGTCCATTGCAGTACAACGCTGCACAGGGGTACAACGCGTACCCGCACACATTGAATGCAATGGGCCGGCCGGAGGCACCGATCGGTCCATTGCAGTACAACGCGCACAGGGGTACAACGCGTACCCGCACACATTGAATGCAATGGGCCGGCCGGAGGCACCGATCGGTCCATTGCAGTTCAACGCGCACAGGGGTACAACGCGTACTCGCACACATTGAAAGCAATGGGCCGGCCGGAGGCACCGATCGGTCCATTGCTGTTCAACGCGCACAGGGGTACAACGCGTACTCGCACACATTGAATGCAATGGGCCGGCCGGAGGCACCGATCGGTCCATTGCAGTACAACGCGCACAGGGGTACAACGCGTACCCGCACACATTGAATGCAATGGGCCGGCCGGAGGCACCGATCGGTCCATTGCTGTTCAACGCGCACAGGGGTACAACGCGTACCCGCACACATTGAATGCAATGGGCCGGCCGGAGGCACCGATCGGTCCATTGCTGTTCAACGCGCACAGGGGTACAACGCGTACCCGCACACATTGAAAGCAATGGGCCGGCCGGAGGCACCGATCGGTCCATTGCTGTTCAACGCGCACAGGGGTACAACGCGTACCCGCACACATTGAATGCAATGGGCCGGCCGGAGGCACCGATCGGTCCATTGCAGTACAACGCGCACAGGGGTACAACGCGTACCCGCACACATTGAATGCAATGGGCCGGCCGGAGGCACCGATCGGTCCATTGCTGTTCAACGCGCACAGGGGTACAACGCGTACCCGACACATTGAAAGCAATGGGCCGGCCGGAGGCACCGATCGGTCCATTGCAGTACAACGCGCACAGGGGTACAACGCGTACCCGCACATTGAAAGCAATGGGCCGGCCGGAGGCACCGATCGGTCCATTGCTGTTCAACGCATCACTGTACATGTGACTGGCATATGTCAGCATGCCTGTCTCAGATGGACATATGCCAGCCACAGATAGCTCCCAGGGAGTGAGGGGCACACCTACATCACGACAGCCTGTCCAAACCTTATCATAAGGCATGTAAGGCTGCATTTCCTATTGTGTGTATGTTGGTGTACATGTTGTCCTGTGGGTGTCACCTGTGGGCAGCCACCCCCAGGCTGTGCACGTGTTAATGGGGACAGGATCCTGGGTGTTACGTGTACGTGACCACTGTGATGTGCAACTGTTCATATCTGTGCATGTGCCATGGTCACATTTCACAGTGGTGTTTGTGTATGTCATGTCACATACCCCGTGAGTCCCATGTGGGACGGTATGTTTGAGCCAGGGTGTCCCAGTGGCACAATAGTGATGGCCCTCCACAGTCTTTGTGCATGTAGTGTTTACAATGTCTCTGATTTCATGTGCACAATGGGAGACAGTCTCCACATCCACGTTGTGTGTGCATGGACTCTGATGTTGTGCGTGTGTGTCACAGACGTCCATGGCTCTCCTGCCATGGCAAGTGTGGCCACTACCTGTGGGGGTCATGTTTGTTTTGTTGTGGTGTACACATGATACTCCAGGTGATGCCAGTGTCCATGTGGCATTACAGGGTCCCTGGGAATGTGCCTGTCGTTGAGCTGTGGTGCCTGGGGCACATCTGTCCTCACATGTCACTGGGGGGTGACTGTGACACAGCATCATGATATCCAATGGGCCAACCTGGGACAAATTGATGCCACCTGTAGGACCGTGTTGACAGATGTTGGCCATGTATGTACCATACATGTCGTTCCGGTACTGCACACTTCATGTAGTTGTGCCTCATGATGATGTATGTTGGGATCTTGAGTGTGTTCAATGCCGCATATGTGGGGTGACTGACGATCTTGCTTACTTCTCCTCTGCACTGCAGGGCTCCTGCTGTCCATCGGCCATTCCCAGACCTGGCAACGATGGTGGAACGGGACAGCATCCGACGGTACCGCTTCACCAGGCAGCTGATTGAGGATTTGGCAGTGCAGTTGTCCCCACATTTGCAGCCTGGCCGGCCGTATCCTACAGCGCTGACCCCCAAGGTGAAGGTGATGGCAGCCCTACACTTCTTTGCCACCGGTACCTTCCAACATACTGTGGCGTCTGCTGGTGGGATGTCACAGACCATGTTCAGCCGTGTGCTCCGCGATTTCTTGGCGGCAATGTTGCTCTTCCTGAACCGGTACATCTATTTCCCTAGACTGCGACGACTCACTGACGTGAAGAGTGACTTTTATGCCCTGGGGAGGATGCCGCATGTCATTGGCTCCATTGATGGGACACATGTGGCTTTGGTACCACCACAGGCCCAGGAGCAGGCCTACAGGAACCGCAAGCACTACCACTCGGTCAATGCACTGGTGGTGTGTCTTGCAGACATGACCATCACACACGTGTGTGCCCGTTTCCCTGGTTCAGCACACGATGCCTTTGTGATGAGGAGTAGTCGCATCCCCAGGTTGATGGCACAGATGCAGAACCAGCGTGCCTGGCTTGTCGGTGTGTACTGACTTTGTGCCATTGTGTGTGATCTGATCTGTAGTATTCCGCCCACTTTTCCAAGTCAGCTGATGTGCACTTGTCTGTCCGTAGGTGACTCGGGATACCCCAACATGCCGTGGTTGCTGACACCCCTCAGGAACCCTGTGACACCTGCCCAGATGCGCTACAATGAGGCACATGGTCGGACCAGGAGAGTGATTGAGCGGACCTTTGGTCTCCTGAAGAGCCGCTTCCGCTGCCTGGACAAGACCGGAGGGTCCCTCCCATATGCCCCTGCGAAAGTGTGCAAGATTATCATCGTCTGCTGCATGCTCCACAACCTGGCAGTGCGGAAGGAGTTGCCTCTCATCCAGGATGACGATGACCAACATCCGCCACCTGTGGAGGATCCTGGCCTGGACCACGATGCCAGTGACGATGATGATGATGATGGTGATGGTGATGTCCGCACACAGCTCATCACCAACTTCTTTAGCTGAATGTGAGTATCCTGAGGTGTCATGTGAATGATGTGAGTTGGCATGATGTGTGGGTGGTGCTCTGGTGCTGTTGGAGTGTGTCCATGGGCTACTTGACAGGATGTGTGTTGCGATGTGTGGTGACAGGTGGGCTGTACTCCCCAACAGTGTTGACATGCTAACTTGGTTCTGGGTGGGTATCTTGTAACATGTATTGTGCATGAGTTTTGCTGTTCTGTCCTGTACTGCATTGCTTTTGACTGTGTGTCATTTCTGTCCTTCACAGGGTACTTTCAGATTCGTTTGGTCAACTGTGTCCACCGACGACGTGATTGCACATCCAGGCTGGTAGCTGTTGTGTCCCTACAGGTGATGTGCGCCACACCCATGGACTTCCTTCTGTCTACAGTTGTTGACTGTGTGCCCGCTACCAGGTGGGGTTACCTTGCATCTGTAGTGGTTACGGCATGTTGCTACTGTGTAATAAACCTGTGCTTCACTTAGTGATGTGCGTTGTCTGTGGTCACACATTTGACTGCCATTTGCTTACTGCACCTGTGGGCTACTTGACTACAACTGGGAATGGGTGTGGTGTCTGTGCATTGCACCGTCTTCCCTGGCAACATCAGTGTAGGCAATGAGTCAGATGGCCTAGGTGTGTATGTGTTGTGTAGCCCTGGTGGTGTGTCTCCCTCATATGTGTCACGTTGCCTGTACTCACATGCCTGTGTTGTCCTTGCTGTTGCAGTTCGCATACACAGTGTAATTTTGCTGTTCATCATCCCCATAACAGCACCCACGTTGGAATCACGACAGAGGCAAGTATGGTGTATTATTGTGTTTATTGTGATACATCTGTGATAATAGTGCATAGGATGGATTGTGCTGTACATGAATCTTGCAATCCCAAGTTCCTAGATGAATAGAAAGTCCAGGTAGACAGGATCCCCAGTATCGGGGCCACAGTTGTCTGACACATTGTTCCAACTTGTACTCCCCATGCAATGTGTGGGAGTAGTGTTGCCATCAACAGGGTGAACAGTCTGTGCACAAAGGCGAAAATCCAGAACAGGTTCAGGCTTCCTGGGAGTTGCGCTTGGCCATCAGCCTCTCACTTTCCCCTCCTCGGACGACCCCTCTTCTTGGGGGGGCCCTCAAGTGCAGGCTGCTGCGGTGCAGGGGACTCTCCGCCAGAGTCCTCCTCCCTCCCTGTGGCAGTTGCAGTTTGTTCGGTACCAGATGTTGTTGGCACACAGGGAGGTGTGGACTGGTTGCTGTTCATCTGGCGGAGGCATTGTAAAATGTCCCTGTGCACCGCCGTCATCTCATGTAGTACATCCCACTTGGACTCCACGCGGGTCATGTGGGAGTCCACACGTGACATGTGGGAGTCCACACGTGACATGTGTGACTCCACGTGGGACATGTGGGAGTCCAAGCGGGCATGATGGGCAGCCTGCTGCTGTTTGATGTCTCTGAGGAGCCCCACTACCTGGCTGAGCTCTCCGGTGCTGGACTGGTACGCATCAGCTATGCGTACCAGTTGTGGGTCTTCATGCACACCAGCAACGTCTGCAAGCAGCGACCTCTGTCTCCCACCCCTCCCACCACCCCTGCTGACATGTGCAGTGTGTGCAGTTGCACGCACAGATAACCCTGGTCCACCTTGGGGTTGGTGGTGGTGGTGGTGTCCATGGCCCCAGGTTGGTCCAGGGTCACTGCGCTGGTGTTGTTCCTTATTCTGTCCATGTCGGCAGGGATGGTATTCGTGGTGACAGTCGTTGGAGGGGTGGGTGCAGGGGGTGCAGCTGGTGGACCTGCTGGTGCTGCAGCTGGTGGTCCTGCTGGTGCAGCATGTTGACTTGCACCGGATGTGCCAGGTTGTTCTTCATCGTCCGAGGAGGACAGAGGCTGTACGACGCCAGTGAGCTCGGCATCCTCTTGAGCCTGGGACTGGGACTCCTCAGCGTCTGCTGCTGTGTCCCTATCATCACCTGTTTTTGGGAGACACAAACAATGTATGTCATGTTTCTGCAGGCATCAGTGGTTGACACACCTGACAGTTGTGACTGTGCCTCGGGGTGCGGGCCTGTACATTGTATTGTCCTAAGTCGTCACAGTCAGGGGTTGATATTGGTGTGGCACATTGTCCTGCATTATTTGGGCATTTCTATGTATTCTCTGGGGTGTGAACATGGTCTGCATTGATTGTGTTTGGTTGACAGCCAGACCTCCTTCCCACCCACCCACCCACCCAGTCAGTTATCCCACCATGGAACGTGCTTGCATTGCAGGGAGTGTAAGTTGTCTCTCAGGATGTCAGTCAGTGGTGTCCTGCTGTTTGTTGGTGCACAGTTGGCAGCAGGGCCTTGTGCTCCCCACAGCAGTAGCCAGTGTCAGCCATCTTGTGAGTCCTTCTCCACTCCCTGTGATGTGAGCATGGTTCAGGGTGGTGTTGATGGGCCAGTTGTGAGGCTGAGCAATGTCTGTGACTACGACTCCCATCATGCTATTGCCTCCACCCCCTTCCCAGCATGCCCATGCTTCCTTCCTTTTGACTCTGCTTCCCTGTGGGGTGGGCTGGCTGTGCTGACAGGATGGCTGGGAGTGTTGTCCTGGCAGTTGTTTGGCTAAGAGTCCCAAGAGTGTCCCTGTGCTTCACACAACATAACCCAGGGTGGTGGTGCTTTGTGGGATCTTGTGTTAGGATGGAGGGCATTGCATTCTACCAGGTGGGTACTGTGGAGTTTGTGTTGGGGGGGGTGTGAGGGGAGGTGCTGGTGACTATGGTCAGTGCTGCAAGTCCCCCTTCCCACCCAGCCAGCCAGATATCCCACCATGGAACGTGCTTGCATTGCAGGGAGTGTAAGTTGTCTCTCAGGATGTCAGTCAGTGGTGTCCTGCTGTTTGTTGGTGCACAGTTGGCAGCAGGGCCTTGTGCTCCCCACAGCAGTAGCCAGTGTCAGCCATCTTGTGAGTCCTTCTCCACTCCCTGTGATGTGAGCATGGTTCAGGGTGGTGTTGATGGGCCAGTTGTGAGGCTGAGCAATGTCTGTGACTACGACTCCCATCATGCTATTGCCTCCACCCCCTTCCCAGCATGCCCATGCTTCCTTCCTTTTGACTCTGCTTCCCTGTGGGGTGGGCTGGCTGTGCTGACAGGATGGCTGGGAGTGTTGTCCTGGCAGTTGTTTGGCTAAGAGTCCCAAGAGTGTCCCTGTGCTTCACACAACATAACCCAGGGTGGTGGTGCTTTGTGGGATCTTGTGTTAGGATGGAGGGCATTGCATTCTACCAGGTGGGTACTGTGGAGTTTGTGTTGGGGGGGGTGTGAGGGGAGGTGCTGGTGACTATGGTCAGTGCTGCAAGTCCCCCTTCCCACCCAGCCAGCCAGATATCCCACCATGGAACGTGCTTGCATTGCAGGGAGTGTAAGTTGTCTCTCAGGATGTCAGTCAGTGGTGTCCTGCTGTTTGTTGGTGCACAGTTGGCAGCAGGGCCTTGTGCTCCCCACAGCAGTAGCCAGTGTCAGCCATCTTGTGAGTCCTTCTCCACTCCCTGTGATGTGAGCATGGTTCAGGGTGGTGTTGATGGGCCAGTTGTGAGGCTGAGCAATGTCTGTGACTACGACTCCCATCATGCTATTGCCTCCACCCCCTTCCCAGCATGCCCATGCTTCCTTCCTTTGACTCTGCTTCCCTGTGGGGTGGGCTGGCTGTGCTGACAGGATGGCTGGGAGTGTTGTCCTGGCAGTTGTTTGGCTAAGAGTCCCAAGAGTGTCCCTGTGCTTCACACAACATAACCCAGGGTGGTGGTGCTTTGTGGGATCTTGTGTTAGGATGGAGGGCATTGCATTCTACCAGGTGGGTACTGTGGAGTTTGTGTTGGGGGGGGGTGTGAGGGGAGGTGCTGGTGACTATGGTCAGTGCTGCAAGTCCCCCTTCCCACCCAGCCAGCCAGATATCCCACCATGGAACGTGCTTGCATTGCAGGGAGTGTAAGTTGTCTCTCAGGATGTCAGTCAGTGGTGTCCTGCTGTTTGTTGGTGCACAGTTGCCAGCAGGGCCTTGTGCTCCTCACAGCAGTAGCCAGTGTCAGCCATCTTGTGAGTCCTTCTCCACTCCCTGTGATGTGCGCATGGTTCATGGTGGTGTTGATGGGACAGTTGTGGGGGGCAATATGTGTGACTGCGACTCCCATCATGCTATTGGCTACACTGACTTGGCCAGCATACACAGAATTCCTTCCTTTGAGTGGTCTTCGCTGTGTGTTGGTGTTGTTGTGGTGGCTACATGTGTGGATGTGTGTGTTAGTTCTATTTGTGCCACTGCCTAGCTGTAGTTGTGGTTGTGTTTGTACATGTGTTGGCACAGTTGGATGTGACTTTTTTGATGGCATGTGTTGTGTTTATCTGACTGACATACACATTTTGGGATGATTCTGTTCTAGTTGCTGTGTAATTGCTATGAGTGCATGGTTTGACTCTCCCCTTGACAGTGATGTGTGTGTTTTGTGGCAGTTTATTGTGTACATTTGTTGTGTACTCACCAGGCTCTGGGATGTCCTCTAGTCCATATACGCTCACTGGCGGAAGGATGGCCCGCACCTTCTCCTCCCAGGGCCTGAGGTATACTGGCTTGGCAGGAGGGCCACTGCCGGTGTATTGGCTCAGGAGGTAGTCTTTCTTGAGCAGCTCCCGGACCCTCCTGCGCACGTCATACCACCTGTTCTGGATGTCGGTCTTTGTGCGCAGACATGGTGATTGTGCGTTCACCCTGTTGATGATCCTCTCCCACATCTTGGTTTTCTGCGACATGGGGGTCTGTTGGACCAATGTGCCAAACAGCTGTGGCTCCACCCTGAGGATCTCGTCTACCATGACTTCCAATTCACTATCTAGGAACTTGGGATTCTTCTTGGGGGGCATGGTGATGGGTGGTGATGGTGGGTGATGTGTGTGTTGGTGTGCAGGTGAGGGTGTGTGGGTGTGTGTTGTGCTGGGTGTATGTGAGGTAGGTATTTGTTGGTGTGCTGCTGGTGTGTGGCTTGTGTGAGGGATGAGCTGTGGGTGTGTGGTTGCTTTCTCTTGGGTGCTGGCAGTGGAATGGCATTTGCAAAGGCTCATGGTAGTGATTTGTGTCCTTTATATAGGTGGAGTTGTGGGTGTGTCTTTGTTCTCTGTCCCCACCCCCCAGTATTTATTGGCTTGGTAATTGCTTGTTTGGGCTTTTTTTGGTTGATTTTTCCTTTGTGCTGTTTGTGTATGTTGGAAACGTTCTTGTGACCGAGTCGGACCCTGCATTGGTCTCGTACGGTGTTTTCCGTTTCGTTCACGCTGTGTTTGTGCAGTTTTGTATGCTGCGTACGCGTCGGTCGCGGTGTATTGTGTTGCTTCGGCTCGGTTTTGTATGCGTGTCGGTCGTACGGCTTGTCCTCCGTCCGACTCGGTCGTGTTTTCGCGCCTTGCATCGTACTTTGCGGGTTGGAGTTGGCGGGTACGATTCGGTCGGATTTGTTCCGGGTGCGTGTCGGTCGGTTGGATTCGCGTGTTTTTCCGGCCGGATTGCTATTTTCCGAGCGGCTCGGTCGGTCGGCTTGGTTTCCTGACGTGTCGGTCGGATTTATCGCGGCTTGCATCGTACTTGGCGTGTCGGGCGCCACTGGTACGTGTCGGTCGGTAATTTTTCCGGCTCCGAGTCGGTCGGTGCTTTTTCCGGCCCGAATCGGAATCGACCCAGAGTGTGTTTTGTATATGTTGTCAATGCACCTACTAGAAGGTTTTAACACAGACAGTAGACATATTTAAAAAGTGAAAGAAGTAAATAATGGTAACTGGCAAGAAGTTAGCTGTGTATTTATTTGTAGAGGAGCACTTTGACTTGTCTTTATGGCAAGTTATGTGTAAGTAGTGTTACAATAAATTAGAAGATAATAAAATTAACATCACATAGATATTTGATACCCATTTTGTGAGATAATAATATGTGTGCCAATGTAGAAAAACTATAAAGGGCCAAAAATAAAGAAATCACCATTTATGATTCTTTTCAGCATTGCAAAGGGCTCTTATGAACTGCTCTCAGCACTCACTGCAACTCCACAATCCATGCAGTATGATGCCATCCAGGAAAACTGTGGAGCCAAATCTGGAAGTTGAGATTGGACCTCTGAATGGACTCTCTGCCCCAGTCTTGTTGTGGCTGCTATTGCAGTTGAGGTCCCTCAGCCTTGCATTGCTTTCTTGCTGCTTTTACACTATTGCTTTTGTATGTGTTTAGATGGTAAAGCATGGACATAGTCCTGCAAGAATATTTTTATTTGTACCCCTTGACAATGTCTTATGACATATTCTTCATTGCAGAAATCTGCTCACTATGAACCTCGTCTTAGAGGATGTTGAAGATAGATAAATGGGCATGTTGTGGAAGAGGTGTGGCGCAGTGGCCAGGGTGCCTGACTCCAGGCCACGGGGTTCACAGTTCGATCCCTGGTGCCGGGGCGGCAGGTTAGCCCAGCACCATGTGACTCTGGGCAATAGCTCACTTAAGCTTCCCGAGGGGCCCCAGCGCCCGGTACACCTCTCCGGAGGTAGCTGTGCGCTTTACAAATGCTGGTATTTCATTTCATATTTCATGTTCTTCTTACTGTTTTAGTTGAATAGTGTATTATCCAATGACATTACTTTTTCCGGGTGACATGATTTTCTGTTTTGTTTTTGAATAATTTTTTGTGGTTTTAAAAAGTTGAAAAAAATGTTTGGTATTTTTATGGTAACAAAAATGGCAACTGGGACAGGAAAGAATTCGAAACATGTGCACTGAGAAACGAGCAAAAAATATATAAGGGAAAAAAAATTAGCATGTATGATTTTTTGCAGCATTGTGAATAGCTGTAACACACTGCTCACCAGCAGTTATAACAACACTACTGTCCATGTAATATGTGGCCATTCTTGAAAAGTCCGGAGCCATATCTAGTGCTGTACTTTGCACCTCTGAAGGGGCTTTCTTGCCGCAAATTGTTGTTGCTGGTGCTACTGATGTAGATGGTCCTCCTTCTTCCCTCTACTTGATTGCCAGTTAGAGGTTTTCTATGTTAGGTTTTAAGATGATAGACCATGGACATTATCCCACATGAATATTTTATCTCTCTAGAGTGGATCTTTCCACAGAGTGTGCATTGTACCAGTTTCAGACAGTTTTTTATTCCTGTTGAGTTTGGGTAAGAATGGGTAGTTTTATGGATGTTTTATAGCTATGTTCTATTCATGAGTTCAGATGTTGAAAGTTATACTTTGAAATTGTTGTTTTGTAACTGTGCTGCTAAAATTAAGTTAGACAATTATGTTACTAAACAGCTAGACTCAAACTTTGTGTAAAATATGTTTAAATATCAGTTTTTATTTTTTGTCATTTGTATTTGTGACTACTGATGTCATTGCGACCTTCGGTGCTGCTGAGAAGAAGAAAAATGCATTTTTGATGTAGTTATTTCGATAAATATATACAAAGGGGAAAGATAAATTAGCATCTCACTAAAATAGCTACACTGAAAATGGATGTAAAATGTGTCTATATAGCTACACTTTGTTAAAAAACACCCGGTATTCACAGTGTGTCCTTGGCAATGGCACTCATAGAATCATACAGGCACTACCTGTGGAATCATCAAGGACTTCCTTTCTCCACCACTCTGCAAACACACCTTCTGGCATAGTACTATTTGGGGATGAAGTCCCCTTGGCTATTGAGGGTATTTGGGAGACAACTACCCTCCTGTTGCCTCAACAAGTCCCACACGTCAGTTTTTCTAAGAGGTCTTCAGAGGCAACGCCGCTTTCTGCACCACTCTTCAAACGCGACTCCTGGCACTCTACTGGTTGGGGAATGAAGTTCTCTTGGATGCTAAAGGACCGGGGACCAAGAAGCCCTTCTGGTACTTTCTGTAAGTCCTACGCACAGGATTTCTGAGAGCTGGTCAGCTGTCCCGCCCCCTTTCCACACCATTCTGCAAACAGCATGCTGCTTAAAAAACCATAGAAATTCACTCAAACAATCAAAGGTTGAAGGTAAGTTATAGTTCGTAATTAGCATTTAAAAAAAACTTATGAAATTCACTGAAAAAACCAAAGCGCCCCAAGGCTGTTATTGTTAGGAAATAGAATTATAAAAACCTTAGATAACCACTGAAAAAAACCAAAGGTTACATGGAGCGTTATAGTTAGGCTCAGATTTCACTCATACAAAACCAGTGAAATTCGGCAGTTATAGTTTCCTGAGCTAACTATAGCTTATGCCCTGCAACACTGCTTATGACTTCACATATTACTTCACTCAAAGACATGGACAATGACATCACTCATGACATCACTGATGACATTTCAAATTACATCACTGATGACATCACTGATGACACCATTCAGTGAGTATAAGTATTTTGTAAGAGTTTATGATTGTTAAACATCTATACTAAGGTACTACAAAAGTTAAAGTAGTATACTAGGTGTACAACTAAGAGAGTGATACTACTTTTAATATATATTATGTGAGTCACTGTGTGACTGTATATATCCTTGTGTATTTACCGGTTGCACCTACATCTCAATCCCAGATTTATGCACTTCCCTTGGGTTTCTTTTATAAGCCTACATTAGTAGGCAGTTCCACCACACACGTCGAGGCCACTTTTAACGGTATTGGTCACTACCCAGACCAGTTGTCCTCTGATATTCCCCCTCCTCAAATAGGTACTCTCCGTTAGGAATATGGAGGCCTACGCTTGACTCACTTTATCTTTCAATCACTCGCCTCTTCAATCAGTTCTCCATCACGAATATCTAATGGACTCCTCTTTTGTACCCTCTAAGAGTGTACAGAGGGCTGCTCTAGTCTCGCAAAGTAGTAATACGCTTCTTTCAATTGTCCCCATATCATCTTCTTTACTGGAACAAATGTTAATTGGCAATCAGGAGCACTTAAGGGATACTTTTGTTCCTTTCATGGAACATAGCGGGCTATGAAAACAAAAAAGATGACAAAAGTTGGTATAACATGTTTGTGAATTCTGATATTATTTGTTTCCAGGAGACATGGGCAGAGCAGCCTGTCTATGTAAATGGCTATCGTTCTTTTGTTTCGCCAGCACTTCCTTCAATAGCAGGTAGATCTAAGGGGGCCTACTTACATTGGTGGCAAATACGATCCCCCTAGGTAAGGTGACTTTTATTAATAATTCACCTTACTTTCACATTATTTAGCTGAGGTTTTGGGGAAATTGATTTGTTATTGATAAACTTTTATAATAATAATTTCCAAAATCCCACTCATGTGATAGAGGAGTTGGGGGGAAAAATGGAAGCTCTGTTAACTCACCACCCGCGTTCAATTTTTATAATTTGGGCTGGTGATTTTAATGTGCACTGTTGTACTAAAACAGACTAACGTATCTGTGGGGTAGCTGACACTAATGACTCACCGTTGGTTCATTTTAATCATCTTAAATATGAAAATGTTCCTAAACAGTGTATTAGTAACCTGGGACCTAGTTATAATAAACCCGTGTCACCCTGCTTCAGTCAGCCTCTCCCTACCTTTCAATGATCCGGGGCTATTTCGACCATTGATTTCACAATTATTCAAGCTAACTTTAAGAGATGTATTAAGTCCTCTATGGCTGAGCTGACAGAATTCAGTGATCATGCTTTCCTCTTTTTCTGCTTTGTTTGGCCTCTTTTTCCTAAGATTAACCCTCTATTTGCTCCAAAACCTATTTTAAGCCAAAAAATGGATTCATACATAAATGGGAAAAAATTGATTCAACTTTCTTTCTCCCAAAGGTTGTAAAGGTGTTACTTGAGATTCAATCTTGTTTAGATCCCCACTCCAATAGCTACCAAGTAGTAAGAGCTTTTAAAAGTATTTTAAGATCTATAAGTGCTAATTTCTCATGCCCAGCAACAAGAAAAACTCCACCGGTAAAAATATGGTTCGAGGCAAGTTGCTCGAAGGCCTCTAAACAACTTCGCACTGCTCTCAAAATACACCCCAGAAATAAAACCTGATAGGGGAAGTTACGTGCTGACTACAAGACAGCTGGGAGGTGAGAAAGAAGCAGTTGAGGGATGAAGCATGGGAACATTTGTGTGGGCCCTCTAGGAGCAAAGACAGGAAAGCCTTTTGGAGGGTGGTCAATGCCTTTCCTGCAGGAACAGGACATCCCTCTCTTGATCTTCACATAGATGAAGTCACCTGGCTGGCTCACTTTCAGAACATTTTTCTGTTGAAAGGGATAGTACCACAAAAGAACTAGAGGATCTGATGGTGGACCAACCGGGGATGAAATTTTACTTAGAGAAATTGAGCTTGCACTGTCACAATCACCTGCCTTCAAGGCAGCGGGTCCAGATGGGGTCCCATTGGATATTTTCTTTGTTCATAAAAATTTGTGGGCCCCACTCCTGTCCCAATTTTTCAATGCTGTTGCCAAAGTGGGGTCCCCTGGCATCCTGGAAACAATCAGTGATTTTTCCTATATATAGAAGGGGATCCCACAAACCCTGCAAATTATCGCGCAATTTCCTTGCTGGACAGTACTGCTAAATTAATGGGGAGATTGCTTTTAAATAGATTGGAGGAGTGGGCATATGAAAAGAATGCTTTAGCTGAGGCCCAATATGGGCTTAGAAAGGGAAGGACACGTTGATCAAGGACTTAATCTAGCTTTACTTGTGGCAAAATATGTCCATGTAAAAAGGGTCAGTTCTATGGCTTTGATGGACTAGTCCGCAGCCTTCGACTGCGTGAGCCACACAAAATTGTGGGCACTGCCAGAAGGCAATGGCGTGAGACAACTCCATAACTCTTTTAATAGAGAGGTGTGAAGAGGCAGGGGCTGTCATTAGGTTTGGAAAACAGGGGGAATGTACAAAAATGTTTGGAATTTAAAGGGGGTCTGACAGGGCTGTGTTTGTGCCCCTTTTCTTTTCTCCCTGTATACCAACAAACTTAGTAAAGTCCTGACCGCACAGTGTAGAAACGTTCCATCTGCAGGAGGCTTTTGCTGCCAGCCCTTCTCTATGCAGATGATGAGTCTTGATGCCCAGAACACCGCTCACCCTACAGCGATTGGTTGGCAACTACTCAAATTATATGGCTGATCTGGGCTTGTCTGTCAACAAATCAAAAACCTTTGTCATGTCAGCGGGGTTGGGAAGGAAAAAGGCAATTTCGCTCCAGATTGGATGGGGGCCCTCTGGAATGTGTCGAGTCTTTTGTATTTAGTAACCCTGGGCGAGTTCGCGGAGTTGCACTACGCGAAACACCTCGAAGTGCATAAAAAATCCGTTGCACTACGCAGAGCTCCGCGAGCGGCGGAGTATGATAGAAAAATGCCGTTCGCGGTGATTGCACAGTGCCGGATGCTTGTCCGCACTGTGCAATCGTGCGAATGGCAACTCATGCAGCGCAAGCTTTCCTTTTCTGCCGCTCGAGTAGATTTTTACTTGGCGGCAGCTTTCTCAACGCAAACGGGCAGTTTCTCAGCACGGCGGTCGCGAGCATACGACCACTCGAAATGAGAAACCTGACCCCCCGCGATGAGAAATCTCGCCGGGAGGTTGATTTTCCTCGCTCGCGGTCACCAGCTTGACTTTGTGACCGCGAGCAGGAGAAAAACTCCGCTCCGCACCGCGACGGAGTTTTCAGAACTCCGCGATCTTCACGTAGCGCAGAGTGCAGGAAACTCCGCAAACTCCGCGAGCGGAGCAGAGTTCACCGCCCAGGCCTAGTATTTAGGCATTCTTTTTGATTCCAAACTTAACTGGCCTGTTCTGATGAAAATAGAACAAATATGCTGGAAATGAAGTATAGCTGCTCTTTGGAAATTTGCTTCTAATCTGGGTAAAAAGACATGCAGGGAATTGGTAGAAGTTTACCTGGCAAAATCTGTAGCGATATCTACCTACTGCGCTGAAATTTGGGGCATAGCTCAAGTAGGCACTTTGCAGATAACGGAGGATGAATTTGTCCAAAAAGTTGCTCTCAGTTCCTCCCGGCTTGTTCGGGTTTGATTGCCCACAGAACTTCGGCTTGCCTTTTATCACTGATTCGATTAAAGTGGCCCTGCTCCTTTTATGGTTGAGAATTTTGGAAGAGGGACTATGTCATGATAAATCAAGCGATATTAAAAGATATAATTAATCTTGACCGAGCCTACTGTATCCCTTGGTTTAGCATATGTTAGGCAGTCACTCACAGACCTCGGCTCAGCTTTTTGAATACATCACCCTCAAAATATCTGTCTTTCCCTAAATCCAAGTTAAGAGAGGCCTTTGTTAATAAGTGCGAACTAGATGGAACCGTAATCAAAGTAAAGTTACGGTGTTATTTTATCAAACCCTGCCTAGTGTGGCTATGGGTCATGATTCGTATCTCTCTTTCATTTCTAATACTACGCATCGATACTTACTAACAAGGATGGGTCAATTTTTTTTTCCTTTAATGGTAGTCTATCCAGCTCAAGCGTATTCATTAAATCATTTATCGCTATGCCCATGTGACTGACCGATCTCCACAAAATAAGTCGCACATTTTATTTTTTTGCTGTTTCTATAAATCGGAAAGGAAAACATTTACTCTATCAATGATAACAAAATTGAGTTTAACCTCTCATTCTTATCCCTTGCAGTTATCAATACTTTGGAAACTCCGTTTGTCTGTCTTATGACTGCGAATTTTCTATATTTAGTTTTGTGAACCAGGAAAGGTTCTTCTGAGAGGGGGTTGTTTTATTGGATTATTCCCAATTGCTGATTTTTATTGTCTAAAGAACTGTTGTAAGGATGTTTAATATAATACTCATTGTTTGCTGTGGGATCAGGTAGACCATGTGTAGGTGAGGTGCTGTTTTAACTTGCTTTTTTAAATATCTGTTTTTATTATTCTATGTGTTGAAAATGAATTGCTGATGGATTTTTATATCTCAGTAAGATTTTTAGCATTGGATATTTACCAAATAATCAATTGCTGTTTTTAACATGTTTTGTCCATTTTGCACTGTGATTTCTCTATGCACTTGTATGCATTTGTTAAATGTGAATAAAGTAAATAATTGATTGATATCCTTGTGTGTATGGGTATGTGAGTGGCTGTATGGGTGAATAATTGGTTGTGTGAGTGAGTGACTGGGTGTGTAAGTAGCTGTATGTGTGAGTGGCTGTGTGAGTAGGTGATACATTAAGTAACTTCATGTGTGAGTGACCCTTTGGACAGTGACTGTGTGAATGGCTATATGGGTGAGTACAGGAATGTGTCAGTGCTTGTATGGATATGTGAATACGTATGGAAGTGGTTTTCTGAGTGAGTGTATGAGGGCATGTATGGGTGAGTGAGTGGCTGTGTTGAGAAGCTGATTGGGGTGAGTGAGTGGGTGTGTGACCATGTAGGTAAATAGGTGGGTATGTGAGTAGCTGTATGGGTGAGTGTGTAGTTATGTGGCTGGCTATATGGGTGAGTAACTGATTATATTAGTGGCTGTATGGGTGAG
>CAWUFW010028586.1:0-21280 GCA_963921515.1 Calotriton arnoldi | reverse complement strand
TATCAAACTCCCTTTTGCGAATCGCAAATTGCGATTCCTAGCGAATCGTAATTAGCGATTCGCAAAACCGAATGTAAATGAAAAGTCGCAAACTATTTGCGAATCGGTAAAATTCCGCTAACGCATTAGCGATTAGCCAAATTGCGACTCCCTATCAGCGAATCCGCAAAATAGCGATTCCTCAAAATAGCGAATTCGCTTATTTGCGAATCCGCAAATAGCGAATCGGGGTTGTGGTGCACCTTGATGACATCACAACCAGGAAGTGTGACTACCCATGCTGCACCTGAGTCACAGAAGCAGTGTGAGAGAGTAGGAGTGTAGGCAGAGGATTCACTGCAGTGCTACACAGATTGGAGAGAGTGGAGGCATGGCCAGCAAGGACCAGCAGCAGGGGAGACCAGCAGAAAGAGGAAGCACAAGTTCACAGAAAGTGAGCAGGAGGTCCTGATACAGGAGATGGTGGTGAGCCATGAGCTCCTGTTTGGGAAGAAGTCCCTGCACGTGCCAGAGAGTAGACCCGCAAGAGGAGGATATGGGCTGACATACAGCGCAAAGTAAACGCTATTGGCGTCACGCATCGGAGCGTTAAAGACCTTCAGAAGCGCTGGTATGACATGCGCGCGCGTTCCAAGGAGAAGGTTGCTGCCAGGTTGGAGGAGGCCAACAAGACCGGTGGTGGGTCCTCCACTGCCACCGCTTCAACACCACTTGAGGAGATGGTTGAGGGGACCCTGCTTCCGGAGAGTGTGATGGGCGTGGCAGACCTGGACAGCTCCGACCACCCACAACCAGGACAAGGTAAGAAGCATGCCATCACACCCCTGACACCTCCCTACTACCCACACACACCCAGGAGAGACCCAGGGGCACAACAAGACTATAGGTCCAGTGCAGGTACACAAACACACACAGCAATGCATTATGGGAGTTGTAGTTACATACACCTAACAGTGGAGCAGTGTCACCCATCCAGGCTCAAATAGTATGTGTGCATCATGGAAGGCAAAATACAGACAGACAGGACTCATGTCACTCCAAACAGTGTAATTTAATGCTCCACAAATGCAAGGCAGGACAGTAAATCAATGTGTGCATTTATGTCCACAGCACCATCAGAAACACAGGGAAGGATCAGTGGAGGGGAGGATGAATCCCCCAGCCCAGAGGCAACAGGGCAAGAGGAGGAGGAGGAAGAGGAAGAGGAGGGCAGCCCAGTCATCCTACCAACACGCCGCAGGCGGAGTGCAGTGCCACCATTGCCCCCGCTGAAGGAGGAAGGCCAGGACACCGATGGCGATGTCCAACCAGTCCGGGGACAGTCGGAGCCACAACCCCGTGCTCGAGCACGTGCCGTCACAACACCACCAGTTACATCCAGGCGCAGGGCACCACGTGCATCCACCAGTGCAGCAGACACAGGAGACGACACAGTCTTCCAAGGGCTGGAGGGCCAGATGTTAGAGGTCTAGCGCCTGCAGGCAAGGAACATGCGCACGATTCAGAGGCAGATCAGGGTTGGCTTCATGGGCCTGACGGGTGCCCTGGAGGCACTCTGTGCAGAACTCAGGGCGGACCGTGCTGCTAGGCGCAGGGAGAGACAGCGCCTACACACCCGGCTGGACCTCTACACCAGGGCGGTTAACCGCTCTTCCACTGCGACCTCAGTGCTGTCAAGGCGCAGCATCAGCATGCAGCATGAGGTGGCACACTGCAGCCAGGACGTGGCCAGGGTCTGGTGCAGGTGACATGTGCTGTGGATGAGCTGCGTGCAGCTGCCACTGCTGGCACAGGAGTCCTCACTCCAACGGACGAGGACGCCCAATCGAGCAGGAGCAGCATCACACCACCGCCCCCACCGGACAGGCGCCGTAGTGTGCGTCACGGCAGGGCTGCTGAGGCAGGTGAAGAGGGCACTGTGCACCCACGGCGGGGGGCTACAGGCCGTCAGCGCCGCAGTTGAGGTGGTCAGACTGAGGCATGGTCCTGGGTGCATCAACCCAGTGCACACAGACACTTGGTCAAGATGGCCATTGTGCGGGACATTGGACTATACATTGTGTGCCACACAGGCTGTGTGCTGATATTTAACCTGTGATGAAGGAAATTAAACACAGTCTGGCAATGGATATATAGCATTATGTCATTCTTTATTGCCTAAAAATAGTTGCGTGCAATCTCATCTCGCCTCTGGCGCCCAGCAGCTGCACCAATTACACCGGCTGGCATGCGTGCTTGAGCTGGCCCCTCCTCATCAGATGATTCCGATTCGGTGAGCTCAACTGGTGTGCCTTTCCTGGTGGCGATGTTGTGCAGCATGGCACACACTACCACTATCTTGCAACAAGTCTGGGGGCTGTACTGGAGTGCCCCTCCACTCTTATGTAGGCAGCGGAAGCGGCTCTTGAGTATTCCGAAGGTCCGCTCAATGGTGCATCTGGTTGCTATGTGGGCACTGTTGTACCTCCGCTCCCCAGCGTTGGCAGGATTCAGGTAGGGAGTAAGGATGTAGTCCCGGACCGCATACCCACTGTCACCTGTGGGGCGAGAGGAATATGGTTGAACACCGCCCTGCCACTGCTGTGCATTACTAGTATGTCCTACTTTCACATGCACTTACCTAGTAGGTATCCTCGCCAAACTCCCCACTTGTGAGTCGACGGTGTATCCCACTGTGGCGGAAGATGAATGAGTCGTGGGTGCTGCCTGGGTACTTGGCGACGATGTCGGTGATGATGTGCTTGGCATCACACACCACCTGTATGTTCAGGGAATGGTAGGACTTGCGATTCCTGAACACATACTCGTTCTGGGAGGGGGATATGGCGACATGTGTCCCATCGATGCATCCAATGACGTGGGGAAATTGTGCAATTTGATAAAAGTCCTGCTTGGTCTGGGCTAGTGCCTGTGGTGTGCTGGGGAAGTGGATGTGGTTGTGCAGCCTCTGTACCATGGCATCAAGGAACGCGTGGAAAAAGCGCGACAATGCACTCTGTGAGACCCCTCCTGCTGTGGCTATCACCCCCTGAAAGCTCCCTGACGCCAAGAGGTGCAGTGAGCACAGGACCTGTATATGGGTGGGGATGGTGTGTGTCCTGCGTGTGGGGTGTTCAAGTATAGGTCTGAGCTCTGCTATCAATTCCAGGATGCTCTCTTCGTCCAGCCTGTAGTTTGTATGGATCTCCTCCTCAGTCCGCTGGAACAGGGTTATGCGTGCTCTAAAGATCCTTTCCTGGCGTCGCCTTCTCTGTGCAGCAGCTCTGAGTCGCAGCCTCCTGGCTATCACGTACAGCCCAGCCATCATGACAAACATCAGTTGCATTGTGGGCCTCTTTATTTAGCTTGCACATGGTTACCACCTGTTCATACTTGATGGTAATTGCGATTCTCTAATTTGCGATTCCGTGAATTCGCAATTTGCGAATTGTTCATGCATTCCGTTTAGCGAAATCGCTAATTGCGGACTCTGCAATTGCGAGTTTCGCTATTTGTGTGTCACATTTTGCGAATTCGCTGATTTTTCGCAAATGCGTACGGATCGCTATTTTGCGACTCGCTATATTTGCGATTCGCAGATTAGCGATCGGGATGTGTCTCGTACATTGCGGGGCTGTATTTTGCGATCGCAAACACCGTTTTTTTGCGATTCGCAGTGTTTGCGATCGCAAAACAGCTTCATACATATGGCCCTAAGTCTTTTGGCAAACTAATCGTTAAAATCCTGTGTTTATCCACGGGAGAGGTGTTAGGAAAAACTGCCTCCAGCTGGTCAAATTTTTCTGCAAGCCAATAAGGAAAATCATCCTTATTTTGTGGGCGCTTGCCCATCACCGAATTAACCATGACAGGACTTATGGTCACACCGCCTGCACCAGCTGGATGGGCCGCAACTCCAGGAGGGGCTCCCTGGATGTTGCCTGTAACATACTGTACTAAAGCTCGATGCACTTGAATCAAAGACGAATGCATATCATGCAATTCAGCGACTGCTACCATCATATATCGCGGATGTGGGGTATACCCGGCCAAAACAGGCCAAGTGGCCCCGTCAATGGATAAGGGGCCTAAACGAACCGTGGTAGTCGGTTGGGGGAGGGCGCCATCAAACCAAACACGCTGTTGCCAAGCCGTGAGCGGTACTTCAAGGTTCCTATACAGTCTATAGTGATTAGGAACTACGGTGGCTTCATATTCATGGAACAAATTATCGTTCGCATCCACCGCCGGAAAGGTGACCCAAGAGTAAAACACCTCAAAGTGGTAAGCCGGATCTGCTTGTACCACAAAGATCAAATCGACACCCGCGTCAGGCACTACATACACTGTCAAGTGAGCCCGGAGCGCTGCACGGCTATGTGCCGCTATTTGAATAGCCATTCTAGGCTAAAAGTTTTTGACAACCTAATGTAAGGCAGCACAATATAGGGTATGATCTAAAAAACCTTTTAACAACTTCAAGCTTGAAGAACCTATAAAAACGTCAATATAGGAGGTATCACCGTCACACATGCTTCCGGAAGCGTCTGCGAGGGAGTTGTGGACAAGCATAAAATACTACTCAAGCGTCTCGCAGATAAGCAGCCCACTCGTTGGTTGCGCCATGTTATAGGGATTCTGCACATACACAGAGCTATGCACAGGATAATAGGACCTCGGAATATAGTGGTGAGCCAACCATAAGCCTTAGCACCTAAAACCCCAACCCGACTAGCTGTAGCGTCTCATTAGCAACAATACTACCAATGATTAGACAACCCAGAACACGGTATCTCTCTCTCAGGACTCGCAGGAGCAAGAACACCCTTTCATCACTCACTCATACCTGTCCACAACGCGCGTAATAAGAGACACAGTATAGTTTAAATATTTATTTCAACTATCGTGGTCTAAGATACAGTACTATCAGCATAATGCATAATGATAATATAATCAGCATAGTTACAATTCCATAGAATACAAATGGGGAAAGCATTTCATAAAGCAGTGGATATAGAGTTAAATGACTATACCACCCTCCCCGTGCTATTAGCTAGTTTATTATATAAACAGAAAACCTCTGGGCATTGTTAGGCGGACCCTCATACCTCAATCTCTAGATGCAGGTTTTACATCAGTAGACAAAAACAGCTCTTCTCTCTGGAAAGGTTTTTCTCCAAGTGCCTCTAACAGTGTAATCACCATATTAAAAGCACATGAATTTCTCCAGTGCAGCTGCACATAGTGTTATGTCTAGGTGCGAGGGACAGGCCAGATCAGCAAGAACAAGGGACGTTGTTTTTCGACCTTGCAGAAGCAACCCACAGGGGACAAGAGAAAAGGGGAAAGGCAGAAATGCAGACAGTCCTAATATAGCCGGGCACAAGCAGAGGCTTGAAAAACAAAGTCACAAAGTAACGTGTGCAGAAAAGGCATCATGGCTGCCAGGCCACAGCCAACTTAGCAGGGCAGGCCATGAGGCCACAAACCACATGACAGGCTAGTTTCAACAACAACCTCTGTATGACGCTTCGGATTGAAATATGCAATTTCAGTAGCATTCTCAATGGCTTGCTCGATTTTCTTAAAACTTTTCTCACATTCATGTGACCAATTAAATGAAACATTATTTTTTGTCAAATCTCTCAATGGAGCACTTACAGTGGCAAAGTCTTGTATATATCTGAAACAGTAGTAGCTCGTCATACCAAGAAATGAACACACCATAGAAACATATTGTGGGGATCAGCATTTGACAGCGCTTGTCCTTTAGCAGAATCTGGGTAATATCCCCATCAGAAAAGGTATGGCCAAAGAATGCTCGCTTTGTCTTGTGGAACTCAAATTTATCTGCATTCAAAGTCAAACCTGCATCAGCAAGTAAATGACATACTTGTGTGAGAGCTTTGTGGTGCTTTTTTTTTGGGAGCTACAAAAACCAATATATTATCACTATAAGCGAATGCATCCATGACAGGCTGTATGATATGTCAAATGACGTCTTGAAAAAGTTCTACAGCTGATGACACAGCAAAGCTCAGTCTTTTGTATCGAAACAGAACAACATGTGTAGAAAAGGTTTCAATGTACCTGCAATTTTCCTCAAGCTCCAACTGATGATATAATCTTTATTCAAATCAAGGTGAGAGAAGACATTTGCACCATTTGACTGTGTTATCATGTCAGCAATGTGTGGACCTTGATGTCGCTCTCATTCAATTGCCTTATTTGCTTATGCATGTCAGCGCATATGCGAACAGCTCCTTCACTGTCCTTTTTGGTCCCTACCTCTATGGGAGAAACCCAAGCTGTTGGACCAGAGGAACGTTCAGTAATATCATGCTTAAGTAACGATTCAAGGGGCATATTAGCAAGACCCACGTTAAATTATCGCCGTTTAGCGGCAGGAAACTGCCGCTAAAACGGCGATAATGGGCTTGCTAATATGCGTTATGGAATTCCAATAGAAGCCCAGGTTAGATGTCCTGCACATCTAACCTGGGCTTCTATTGGAATTCTATAACGCATATTAGCAAGCCCATTATCGCCGTTTTAGCGGCAGTTTCCTGCCGCTAAAACGGCGATAATTTTAACGAGGTTCTTGCTAATATGCCCCAACGTTCTTTTTCAACAGCATCTTGTAAATGAAAAGCAATTTGTTTATGTCTTCGAGCAGCAGGACAGATCTCCTCATTATTATGCAGCTTTACTTTCATAGTCCTAAGCTTTCCTAAACCATGAAACAATGAAGGGAATTGACTTAATATTTCATGGTGGGCATTCATATTGTAGCTTATGGAAATCAGTCCCATAACAGCAGATGTGCTGAAACTGAATAGACAGGCATTTGATGCTGTACCTTGAAGCACATGGATCGGTGCTTGCACCTTAGTTTTCTTGTGTTTCATCATGGCTACAAATGAACCTTGATTTTTTAAGGACGTCGATGCAGCCCTTGTATACACTTTGGTTTTCAATGGCGTAAGTTGCAGAAATGGAGACAATCAATTATATTTCTCCTCAGGCATAATGTTTAATGAAGCGATGATGAAAGGTATCGAACAACCATTAACTTTCAGTGTAATCTTTGGACAATGTTTAAATGACTTTGGTGCTTTGATATGTCGACTTTTCTTTGACTGACATTTTTCTTGACTTGCAGACAGTCTCAAATGCACACACTTTTCTGAGGTAAATATCGATATGGCACAATAATCTTCTTCACTTTCGCTTAATACTAATGCAGAAGAACTGTTTGACAATGATTTAGATGACAATCAACTTCGTTCACTGTCGACTTGTCTTAACTGATGTCGGCGGTTGGTCTTGTGGATGTGCGTCAAATGTTGCTTCTTGAACATTTTGGCGCCATTTTGTCTTTGTGCCATGATGCACGTATTTTTTCCTTCACTTTACAATCCATCACAAAATTGTTCTTCTTTCCACAGTCTTTACATATCTGTCCAATGGCGGGACATTTACCTTCCTGTGGAAACAAAAATCCAAATCTAATACGCGGCCGCAAGAGTGCTGCTTGGTATCCCGGGTAGATCAAGCATAAAACAACATCTTCGGGATCTGCATTGGCTCCCTGTGGGGGACGGTGTTCTGTTTAAGGGCCTCACCCTTGCCCATGGCACCCTATACGAGTCTGGGCCGCCCTATCTAAGGAGTAGCTTTAACTTTCATGCGCCCCACAGACATTTGCGATCAGCAGCCCAATGCCTCGCAGTTATCCCCCGTTTTCAGCTACTCGAACAGGGGGTAGCTCTCTTTCTTTTAAGGAGGCCAAAGCTTGGAACGCCCTCCCTTACGAACTGCGAAACACTAAAGACCTCAGGCTGTTTAAAAAGCAGTTAAAGACCTTGCTTTTTAACTAACATTCAGCGCCTGTTCTCGCCCCCCTTTCTGTCTCCTGAGTTGGCTTCCGCGCCGGGACACTCTTGAGTATCCGTGCGCGTTATAAGTGCGGCCTAACATAACATAACATACACAACTTCTTTTTACGTGTAGATATCACTTTGTGTCCTTCAGTCTTTTGCTTTGGCTTACTTTTCACACTCATGACTGATTCATTCTGGACACCTCCAGCCTCCATGTCAGCAGCTTGTTTATCAGCATGCTCTTCAGCTCTGGCAGCCATTAATACTCACTCCAGGCTAAGAGTTACTCTCAGCATTCGTCGTCTGAATGAATCTGACAAGCATCCATCAATAACTCTAAGATGTATAGGTTTTTCATCATTAAATCTATTGAACTTACAGTGCTTGATGAGTGTGTTGGATTTCTCCAGAAATTCATCAATGATTTCACCAACTTCTGTCATTCTTGACAGAAAATGTATCTTTCGTAATCAACATTGTGGATTGGATTAAATTTGAGATTCAAAGCTTATTTGATCTGTGGTATGTACTTCTTCGTCAGTTCTTGACATCTTCTTTATGACTTCTTAGACACATTTACCAGCAAGATTTTTAAGATACTTGATAATCTTTTTGTTATCAGTCTCTTCAAGTGCATCAATGAAATCATCAAATGTCTCTATCAAAACAATCCATCTATTGCCAATATTTAGCTTTTTGGCAGTATCGAATGGTGGTTGTGGTTTCAGGAACGCAGTAGCATTGAATACCAGTGTGAAACTTACTTAGGCAGGAAGTAGCATTCCTTCTGACACTGTTTGAGCATCGCTGTGAGCTTGTTTGTGTAAACTCTGTCGAGGGCCTTGTGACATGCTGGCCTCTGGATTGTTTTTGACATTGACTGGAAACATGGCTACAGTCTTACCTGCCTTCTGAGAAATGTCACTATTCCGAGAGTCGCTCTCAGCCCTTTCTTCTTCAAAGACCTGTGAAGTTGTTCTGAGCCCCACTCGGCAGTTTTGGTGGTTGGCCACTTTGGACGCGTGGACAGCTTGGTAGCACATCCTTGGTTATATCTCCTGGAGCCACTTGATCCAGTGCAGTGGTATGATGACTCTCTTTAATGAGTTCGGTAAGTCAATCATTTCTTCTTTTCTAAACTTCAATTTGCAATTTCTGACACCTGGTTGATCTCTACCTTGCAGAGCTTCTGTTTGCAGCGTTATTTTGTAATTTTCGATTATCAATGACTGCTCTTTGAAAACCTAGTTGTAGCTGCCTTCAGCGTTAACACTCCGTACCACATATGACTTTATCTTGCGTGGCTGCATGGTATCTTTATGTAGGACCTGAGCAGCAGGTTCTCGTCCAACGACGTGTATATTCTTTGCAGTAATTTCCTTATCCTAAATGCTTCACAGCGGTTGGAGCTGTGCTTTCACTCCACATGCATTAAATGTCTATTTCCTACTTCGATGCTGGCACACGTGGAATGTAAGAGCAGTTTGCTTGGACCACGTCAAACTCTCTGGGAGAGCACTGTTGATCTTCGGGTTACTTATCCCCTATCTCGCTGCCAATTGGAGAGTATTCCCAAGCCTGCGTACCCACAAATGACTACGCCACAGACAGAACTTAGAATTACATGTCTTTATTCTTCTGCGTGTAACTGCGAACCCAACATTCTAAACCAGCCTTCATTGCATTCCACTCTAACACTTACATTACAGCTCTACGGAGTCCATCAGGACCCAAAAAGGTTCTGTTGTTGCTAATTCGCAAGACACTACATAGAGCACCTCCAATTTCAGGTTTTTTCTTTTTAGTTTTATATAGCGCGAACTAGACCCGAGACATCGGGTATCAGAGCGCTTTACATGAGCACCGGTTTCGTTACAGATGGACACATTCATTTTTTTTTTGTTATTTTTGTTAGGCACGGGGAGATTAAGTGATTTGCCCAGAATCACAGGATGTTGAGCGTCGTTGCCGAGACTCAAACCTGGTTCCCCAGCTTCGAGGTTGCCCGCTCTAGCCGTAAGGCTACATCCTCAGTTCTTTGGCTAGGATGTGTAAGGCTTTTTCTCTGAAGCAGATATTATCATGGTGGAAGAAATTTTGGATGAGCAATCCTGAACCCTTTCAGGAAGGACTGGATAACCCCCAAGATTCTTGGAGGTTGAATTAGATTCTTATCAAAGGATAATGGGTTTTCTGGGAATTTACATGACAGACTATCTGCCAAGATATTCTTTGACCCTGGAACAAACGTTATGGTAAAGTCATAATAACATGAAGAAATATGCCCAGTGAGCATCCTCACCATACTTACACTGCATATTTCGATGACATTGCAGGTTACAATGATTCGTGCAGATTTCGAAGGTCTGTTGTGCGCTCATCAAGCTTTGTCTCCATTCAGAACCTCTAGTTTCATGACTAGTAGTCTTCTTCCCAGCAGTAGTTTAGTTCACCATACATCAATACATGGTATGGGAAGAAAACCGGATGTTATACTTATCATGGTTGTAGGAGAGTAGGATCTGCTTCACATGGGTACCCCCACTTTTTGCTGATGCTTCACTGTTTTTCGACATTAGTCTGGCTGGGGCCCTGCTAATCAGAACCCCAGCCTAGCTGCTTCCTCTCTAAAATGGTTTCCATGTGCCTTAGGCACATCACTGATTGGGATCTGGAGTGCCCTTATAAGTCCCTAGTATATGGTATACTATGTACCAAGGGCATAGGTACCTCAGAGGCCTGCCAGGGGCTGCAGCATGTATTATGCCACCCCTGGAAGGCCATCCAAACTGACACCACAGGTCTGCTACTGCAGCCTGGGTAAGGTGGTGCATGCACCCCTTACTGTGATATAGGTTACCTATATCACTAAATACATACACACATATAAACCTATAAGTCACTCCTAAGGCAGGCCTTATCAATCCTAAAGGCAGAGTGCATGGTTCCTATGTGAGAGGGTGCCCCTGCATGAGCAGGGCCCCTCTGCAGCGTTCGGAGACCATCTCTGATGCTGTTTGTAGTGCAGCCTGACCATATACTCTTAAGCGCATTATATCCTCGCGGTAAAATGCTAACTTTGGAATGGCTGCACCTAAACATGTCGTGTTTGGTGTCAAACATCTTGGAATACTACCCCCCGCCAATCCTGGCGGCGGGGGTAGCATTCCACCCTTCTAGAGGGAAAGACATGTTAACTCTGACTAGTCCGGTAACTTCTTTCCAGAGCCCTGGCATCACAAAATGGATGCTGCTGCCACAGACACGAGTCTGGCCTCCTGCTGCTGGACGAAACTCCGGCAGGGGAGGCCTGGACAATAGGTTTCCTGTCCCAGGGAGGTGTGACCACCTCCCCAGACAGGATAATGTGTATTGGGGCTGGGCGGGAGCACTTTCGGGTGCTTTGAAGTCCTGCACTGGGGGCACATTTGGTGTCCCTAGTGCATACCCCAGTTCAAACCGGATCAGGGGCTTGCAGCCCCTGCTTTGGCGTGAACTGGACAAAGGGAAAGGGGTGTAGCCACCCCTCTGCCCTGACCCACCCATAGGTGGGGCCACAGAGTAGTCCAACCCCTATCTTTAGTATAAAGATAGGAACCCAGTCCTTAGGACTTTAGATTATCCCTGGATGAAACTCTGAAACTGAATCCTGGACCTTCGACGCTCTACTCACGATTAGAGGACAGAAGAATCTCCCTTGGGGTCAAGGAGTGACTCCCTGCTTGGCAGGCACCAAAGAAGCATCTGTCCGGTTCGCATTTCTGAAGCTCCCGTCGGACGCCGAAGTCATCGCATCACCAGAGGTGGATTCTCAGACTTCCCCGAGGCTACCCTGAGTCCCCAGCAAAGCTGAGGCCCGTGGCTATCGTGGGTGACTTGAGACCGTGACCCCTGGACACCGAGCACATTTGCAAGTGCATCCTCTTCTGGGTCTCCCAAGAAGTCGTGCTTTGGGCTCCGAGTAGCCCTAGCCTCCAGCACCAACTGCACCGAAGATCACTGGCCCCCACTCCACGAGTGTCCTGTAAGCCAGATCCACGTGCGGCGTCACGAGGCTCCTTCGCGGTCGCTAGCCCGTTGGCTAGTAGCCCTTAACGAAGGCCAATCCTTTTCTAACTTGGCATCCTGGTTGCTCCAGGCCTGCCCTCACTTACCCTCGCTGGGTGAGTTCCACAGACCTTGCTGGTCTGCACCATCGACGATCTACATCTTCACCGAGACTTGCCGTTGCCAAGGCTTGTTGGGTCCAATCCGGTCGCCGACACCTCAGCACTCGACAGACATCGTGTACCAGCCCGAATCCTGCTCCTGGTCGCCGACAACGCCTCCTGGACCTCGTGGCTGAAGAGTCAAGACGACCGTCAATGCACCTGAAGCACTCGACATCGGTGGGCATCTGTCCATCGCCTTCCTGGTCACTGGCTAGTGACCCAGACTCTGTCCCCTCTGCTTTCAGGTTCTTCAGAACTCCGATCCACTCTTGGATCCACCCGGACACTTTTCTCTTGGTCGCCAGCAGCACTTTGCAGCAGATCGCCATTCGAATCGACGACGAAACCCGACCCCGAAAGGCACCTATGCACCCGGCTTCCCTGGGTGAGGTAACACGAGTACTCCGGTGCTCCCGTGGGTAGAGACTCTTCAAAGTCCTAGATCTCAAAGGGTTTGGTCCAAGTCCTCTTTTAAGTGTCCCTTTTCTCTAATTTCCCGATCACGACTTTCTCCATAGAAGTCAACGGCGTATCGCGGTTGTGTATTTACACTGCACGCGTCTCCCGTGGGTCCCCTGTGTCACTACCTTGGGTGGTTCCTTGTGGTCCAAGCACTTCTAGAGGCTCTAGGCCTAGTGTCTAGTTCAGTCGTGGTTCGCATACCACTTTATTGGTATATGGTTTGGTACGCCCCTAGGGCCCAAACGTGTATTTGTGCTATTACTGTGTTTAAATAACTTCTAACTTATGTATTTCGAACTCTAGCCTCATAAAGAGACTAGAGGGGTGTGTTTAGCAATAAATACATATATTTTGAATATATACCTGGTGTGGTGCTCTTTCATTTGATCACTCAAGAGATTATAGACTGGTAAAACAAGCTGCTTTACATTCCTTCAAGACTTAGCCTGAAGGCTGCTCTCCATAGCTACCACTAGGATAGCTTTCAATAAGGTTGTCTTTAACCTATCTCCAATAAGGGGTTGTTTGGACTGGTGCAAGGTGCCCACTATAATTAGTGGACAGCATATACCAGGCCAACTTCTCACATTGGTGTGCAGCGTGTGGGATTCCAGCTTGCTATTGTTTTACCAGATAATCTCAATTGAATTGATCAACTGAAAACCACTAAAGGTACCTAAGGTACATATAATTTAAGCTTAGAATACAGTAAGTTCTACTGAACTTAGAGTTGTGTGTTAAGGGATAGCACAACCCTTTCTACAACTCAAGAGAGTTTAGTAGGCCACACTAGAGTAGGTAGTGCATACACCACACCACACTAGTAATGTCTTTAAGGGCAGGATCCAAAGAATCCTTGCAGGAAGCCATTGAGCTTCCACCCTCCAAGTATGATACACTCCCATTCTTGGAATTGAGAGCTTTATGCAACTTGAGAAAAATAAGGACAGGCTAAAGCCTCACCACCCAACACCTCAAGGAGTTGTTGGTGGCTTATGACCTTAGTAAGCCCTTGGGGACTGAAGGGGTAGGAGCTGAGGGTGGGGCAGAAGAAGAGGTTGGGAATGGGGGTACCAGTACCCCTAGACCCCCCTCTGAAACTGGCCAGGAGGGTGACAATGACCCTGACCTGGATAATCCAACCCCTCCTGAGGAAGAGGAAGAGGAGGATCAGAATGATGCCCCCTTTGCCCCCCAGGAAGGATTGTGAGTGTGCCCAGAAGGTCTAGATCTTCTTCTCAGGAGTCTAACCACTCTGGCACCTCAATAGGGAGCTCTGTCTCATCTCATAGGAGGGAATCCTCTCATGAGAGAAGAAAGAGGCTGATTCAATATGAGGAAGCTCAGCTTGAACTCAGAAGGAAGCAAGTAGCCTTAGACAGGGAGTCCCTAGATCTCTTTAGAGAGAAAAGAAAGTTGGGACTAGAGTCCCATGGTGGCAGCCAGATCCCTAGAGATAGGGAAAGGTCCTATGACCATAGGAACCTGAGCAAGATTGTCCCTCCCTATCAGAATGGGGATGACATCCACAAGTGGATAACTGCTCTAGAGAGGGCCTGTAAGGTACAGAAGGTCCCTCAGGAGCAGTGGGCAGCAATCTTGTGGCTCTCCTTTGCTGACAAAGGTAGAGATAAGCTCCTCACTGTTAGAGAGGAGGATGCTGATAATTACAAGGTCTTGAAGAGTGCTCTTATTGATGGGTTTGGCCTAACCACTGAACAGTACAGGTTGAAGTTCAGAGACACCCAAAAAGCACAGACTCAAGACTGGGTAGACTATGTGGATTGTTCTGCCAAGGCTCTGGAAGGCTGGTTGATGGGCAGTAAGGTGTGTGACTTCTCAGGATTGTACAATCTGATAATGAGGGAGCAGATTCTTAATAACTGTCAAAATCAGCTGTTGCATCAATACCTGGTAGACTCTGATCTGACCTCTCCCCAAGAATTGGGAAAGAAGGCAGACAAATGGGTCAGAACCAGGGTGAAGCAGAAGGTACAGAACCAAGGTGGGGAAACCAAGAAGCAAGATGCTAAGAACTCTGACAAGGGTGGGGAGAAGGGTAAAGATCAAAAGTCTTCATCAGGCCCCCAAAAATCTTCTTCTGGTGGGGATTCACAGTCTACCAAAGGGAAAGGCCAAAGAAAACCATGGTGCAAGGTCTGTAAGCAAAAGACCCACTGGACCAGTGATTGCACCAAGTCCAAAGACTCCAGTCCAGCACCCACCAATGCCCCTAAGGCACCTGTTCCCCCTAGTACAGTTGGTGGGAGTGCTCCAGCCAAGGGTTTAGTAGGGTTCACCCTGGGAACTGAGTTGGGCTCTGACCTAGTCAGAGAACTGACTCAGGCTGTGTTAGTCTGTGATGGAGGCATGGATGTGACCTCCACTGTGAGTCCCAGTAATCTGGGCAAGTACAGACAACAGCCTTTAATCAATGGACGTGAGGCTTTGGCATTTAGGGACACAGGGGCAAGTGTCACAATGGTGACACAAGACCTTGTGAATCCTGGGCAAGTTATACTTGGTGAGATGTACCAAGTGACCAATGCTAGCAATGTCAGAACAGACCATACTCTGGCAGTTGTTAACTTCTCCTGGGGAGGGGTAACTGGCCTTAAGAAGGTTGTGGTAAGTGCAAACCTACCAGTCGAATGCTTGCTTGGCAATGACTTAGAGACTTCTGCTTGGGCAGAAGTGGAGCTCAGGACCCATGCAGAAATGCTGGGGATCCCTGCAGATGTGTTTGCTGTGACCAGGTCACAAGCCAAAATGTCTAGCACTGAACAGGCCTTGGATTCTGGAAGAATGGACCAAGTGCCTTCCAAGAGGAGGAGTAGTAGGGTTAAGGCAGTGCCTTCCCCTTGGCTCAGGAGGAAGATCAGTCCCTTGAGGGGGATGATCTCAGCCCTGAAGAAGGAACTGTCCCAGAGGAACTTGAACCTGACCAGGTTGAGTTCTTGGGGACAGGGGGACCTTCTAGGGCAGATCTGAGCCAGGAGCAGCAGAGCTGCCCCTCCCTTGAACCCCTCAGACAGCAAGCTGCTGCTGAGGCTGCTGGGAAAGCTAGTGGTCCCCATACAGTGTATTGGGATGATGGACTCCTGTACTCAGAGAGTAGAGACCCCAAGCCTGGTGCTACCAGGAGGTTGGTTATACCTCTGAAGTTCAGGGGCTTCCTATTGACCCTAGCCCATGATATTCCCTTAGCAGGTCACCTGGGCCAGAACAAGACTTGGGACAGAATTGTCCCTCACTTTCACTGGCCCCACATGTCTGAAGACAGTAAGGAGTTTTGTCGCTCCTGTGTAACCTGCCAAGCCAGTGGCAAGGCAGGTGGCACTACAAAGGCCCCCTGATACCACTACCTGTGGTGGGGGTGCCCTTGAAAGGGTAGGGATTGACATTGTTGGTCCCATGGATCCCCAAACAGCCTCTGGGCACAGGTTTATCCTGGTGGTAGTGGATCATGCCACCAGGTACCCAGAAGCTATTCCCCTCAGGACCACTACAGCACCTGTGGTGGCAAGGGCCCTCCTGGGAATTTTCTCAAGAGTGGGCTTTCCTAAGGAGGTAGTCTCAGACAGGGGTGCTAACTTCATGTCTGGGTACTTAAAAGCAATGTGGAAGGAGTGTGGAGTGACTTATAAGTTCACCACACCCTATCACCCACAATGCAATGGTTTAGTTGAGAGATTCAACAAAACCTTGAAGGGCATGATTAAAGGGCTCCCAGAAAAGCTTAGGCGTAGATGGGACATACTCTTGCCCTGCCTTTTATTCGCATATAGGGAGGTGCCTCAGAAGGGGGTTGGTTACAGCCCTTTTGAACTTCTGTTTGGCCACCCTGTGAGGGGTCCACTGTGCTTGGTGAAGGAAGGATGGGAGTTACCTCTCAAGCCCCCAAAGCAAGATATAGTGGACTATGTACTTGGTCTCCGCTCCAGGATGGCTGAGTACATGAAAAAGGCAACCAAAAACCTTGAGGCTAGCCAGGAACTTCAAAAGGCCTGGCATGACCAAAAGGCTGTTCTGACTGTTTACCAGCCAGGACAGAAGGTGTGGGTGTTGGAGCCAGTGGCCCCAGCAGCTCTCCAAGATAAATGGAGTGGACCCCACACTATTGTTGAGCAGAAGGGTGAGGTCACTTATTTAGTAGACCTAGGAACACCCAGGAGTCCCCACAGGGTTCTCCATGTCAACAGGTTAAAACCATATGTGGACAGGGCAGACATGGGCTTGCTCATGGCTACTGATGAAGGGCAGGAGGAAGAGAGTGACCCACTCCCTGACCTGCTCTCACAGAACCCTGACGATGGGTCAGTTGATGGTGCAGCCTTGGCAGGCAGCCTCACTACCCAGCAACAAACTGATTGCAGGCAAGTCCTCAATCAGTTTAGACATATGTTTTCACTGACACCCAGTCAGACCACCTGGTGCACTCATGAAGTGGACACTGGGGACAGTCTGCCTATTAAAAACAAGATTTATAGGCAACCTGACCATGTCAGGGACTGTATCAGGACTGAAGTCCAGAAAATGTTGGAATTGGGAGTTATTGAACCCTCAGATAGCCCTTGGGCTAGTCCAGTGGTCCTTGTACCAAAACCTCACACCAGTGGTGGAAAAAGAGAGATGAGGTTTTGTGTGGACTACAGGGGTCTCAATGCAGTCACTAGGACTGATGCCCATCCAATACCCAGGGCAGATGAGCTCATAGATACTTTGGCCTCTGCCAAATATCTCAGCACATTTGACCTAACAGTTGGCTACTGGCAGATCAGACTAGCTGATACTGCAAAGCCCAAAACAGCATTCTCAACCCCTAGTGGGCATTATCAATTTGTGGTAATGCCCTTTGGTCTGAAGAATGCACCTGCCACTTTCCAGAGGTTGGTGAATACAGTTCTCACAGGACTGGAAGCCTATAGTGCAGCATATCTAGATGATATTGCTGTCTTTAGCTCCACCTGGGAGGATCACCTGGTCCACCTCAGGAATGTTTTACAGGCCCTGCAAAAGGCAGGCCTGACTATCAAGGCCACTAAGTGCCAGATAGGGCAGAGTCAGGTTGTGTACCTGGGCCACCTTGTGGGTGGAGGCCAGGTTCAACCTTTGCAGAGCAAGATCCAGACCATCATGGACTGGACTGCTCCCACTACCCAGACTCAGGTGAGAGCCTTCTTAGGCCTGACTGGGTACTATAGGAGATTTGTCAAGGGGTATGGATCAATAGTGACACCCCTGAATGACTTAACTTCTAAGAAAATGCCCAAAAAGGTTCAGTGGACAGTTAGCTGTCAAAAGGCATTTGATGACCTGAAGCAGGCCATGTGCACTGCTCCAATTCTGCAGAGTCCTGATTACTCCAAGAAGTTCATTGTTCAAACTGATGCATCTGAATTGGGGGTAGGGGCTGTACTGTCACAATTGAATGAAGAAGGTCAGGATCAGCCAGTAGCTTTCATTAGCAGAAGGCTGACCCCTAGAGAGAAACGTTGGTCAGCCATAGAGAGGGAGGCCTTTGCTGTGGTCTGGGCTCTGAAGAAGTTGAGGCCATACTTGTTTGGTACACACTTCCTGGTTCAGACAGACCATAAGCCCCTCTTATGGCTAAAACAAATGAAGGGTGAAAACCCCAAACTGCTTAGGTGGTCCATTTCCCTACAGGGGATGGACTTTACAGTGGAACATAGGCCTGGGAGTAACCATGCGAATGCAGATGGACTCTCTAGGTATTTCCACTTAGAACATGAAGACTTAACTGGGCAAGGTTAGTTTAATGTCCCTACGTTTGGGGGGTTGTGTAGGAGAGTAGGATCTGCTTCACATGGGTACCCCCACTTTTTGCTGATGCTTCACTGTTTTTCGACATTAGTCTGGCTGGGGCCCTGCTAATCAGAACCCCAGCCTAGCTGCTTCCTCTCTAAAATGGTTTCCATGTGCCTTAGGCACATCACTGATTGGGATCTGGAGTGCCCTTATAAGTCCCTAGTATATGGTATACTATGTACCAAGGGCATAGGTACTTCAGAGGACCTGCCAGGGGCTGCAGCATGTATTATGCCACCCCTGGAAGGCCATCCAAACTGACACCACAGGTCTGCTACTGCAGCCTGGGTAAGGTGGTGCATGCACCTCTTACTGTGATATAGGTTACCTATATCACTAAATACATACACACATATAAACCTATAAGTCACTCCTAAGGCAGGCCTTATCAATCCTAAAGGCAGAGTGCATGGTTCCTATGTGAGAGGGTGCCCCTGCATGAGCAGGGCCCCTCTGCAGCGTTCGGAGACCATCTCTGATGCTGTTTGTAGTGCAGCCTGACCATATACTCTTAAGCGCATTATATCCTCGCGGTAAAATGCTAACTTTGGAATGGCTGCACCTAAACATGTCGTGTTTGGTGTCAAACATCTTGGAATACTACCCCCCGCCAATCCTGGCGGCGGGGGTAGCATTCCACCCTTCTAGAGGGAAAGACATGTTAACTCTGACTAGTCCGGTAACTTCTTTCCAGAGCCCTGGCATCACAAAATGGATGCTGCTGCCACAGACACGAGTCTGGCCTCCTGCTGCTGGACGAAACTCCGGCAGGGGAGGCCTGGACAACAGGTTTCTGTCCCAGGGAGGTGTGACCACCTCCCCAGACAGGATAATGTGTATTGGGGCTGGGCGGGAGCACTTTCGGGTGCTTTGAAGTCCTGCACTGGGGGCACATTTGGTGTCCCTAGTGCATACCCCAGTTCAAACCGGATCAGGGGCTTGCAGCCCCTGCTTTGGCGCGAACTGGACAAAGGGAAAGGGGTGTAGCCACCCCTCTGCCCTGACCCACCCATAGGTGGGGCCACAGAGTAGTCCAACCCCTATCTTTAGTATAAAGATAGGAACCCAGTCCTTAGGACTTTAGATTATCCCTGGACGAAACTCTGAAACTGAATCCTGGACCTTCGACGCTCTACTCACGATTAGAGGACAGAAGAATCTCCCTTGGGGTCAAGGAGTGACTCCCCTGCTTGGCAGGCACCAAAGAAGCATCTGTCCGGTTCGCATTTCTGAAGCTCCCGTCGGACGCCGAAGTCATCGCATCACCAGAGGTGGATTCTCAGACTTCCCCGAGGCTACCCTGAGTCCCCAGCAAAGCTGAGGCCCGTGGCTATCGTGGGTGACTTGAGACCGTGACCCCTGGACACCGAGCACATTTGCAAGTGCATCCTCTTCTGGGTCTCCCAAGAAGTCGTGCTTTGGGCTCCGAGTAGCCCTAGCCTCCAGCACCAACTGCACCGAAGATCACTGGCCCCCACTCCACGAGTGTCCTGTAAGCCAGATCCACGTGCGGCGTCACGAGGCTCCTTCGCGGTCGCTAGCCCGTTGGCTAGTAGCCCTTAACGAAGGCCAATCCTTTTCTAACTTGGCATCCTGGTTGCTCCAGGCCTGCCCTCACTTACCCTCGCTGGGTGAGTTCCACAGACCTTGCTGGTCTGCACCATCGACGATCTACATCTTCACCGAGACTTGCCGTTGCCAAGGCTTGTTGGGTCCAATCCGGTCGCCGACACCTCAGCACTCGACAGACATCGTGTACCAGCCCGAATCCTGCTCCTGGTCGCCGACAACGCCTCCTGGACCTCGTGGCTGAAGAGTCAAGACGACCGTCAACGCACCTGAAGCACTCGACATCGGTGGGCATCTGTCCATCGCCTTCCTGGTCACTGGCTAGTGACCCAGACTCTGTCCCCTCTGCTTTCAGGTTCTTCAGAACTCCGATCCACTCTTGGATCCACCCGGACACTTTTCTCTTGGTCGCCAGCAGCACTTTGCAGCAGATCGCCATTCGAATCGACGACGAAACCCGACCCCGAAAGGCACCTATGCACCCGGCTTCCCTGGGTGAGGTAACACGAGTACTCCGGTGCTCCCGTGGGTAGAGACTCTTCAAAGTCCTAGATCTCAAAGGGTTTGGTCCAAGTCCTCTTTTAAGTGTCCCTTTTCTCTAATTTCCCGATCACGACTTTCTCCATAGAAGTCAACGGCGTATCGCGGTTGTGTATTTACACTGCACGCGTCTCCCGTGGGTCCCCTGTGTCACTACCTTGGGTGGTTCCTTGTGGTCCAAGCACTTCTAGAGGCTCTAGGCCTAGTGTCTAGTTCAGTCGTGGTTCGCATACCACTTTATTGGTATATGGTTTGGTACGCCCCTAGGGCCCAAACGTGTATTTGTGCTATTACTGTGTTTAAATAACTTCTAACTTATGTATTTCGAACTCTAGCCTCATAAAGAGACTAGAGGGGTGTGTTTAGCAATAAATACATATATTTTGAATATATACCTGGTGTGGTGCTCTTTCATTTGATCACTCAAGAGATTATAGACTGGTAAAACAAGCTGCTTTACATTCCTTCAAGACTTAGCCTGAAGGCTGCTCTCCATAGCTACCACTAGGATAGCTTTCAATAAGGTTGTCTTTAACCTATCTCCAATAAGGGGTTGTTTGGACTGGTGCAAGGTGCCCACTATAATTAGTGGACAGCATATACCAGGCCAACCTCTCACAATGGTATCCTGGGTAGGGGAAGAACAGGCTATGGGAGAAAATGCAGCAAGGAGTGTAACGTGCTGCGCAGCCATGCCGCTGGTGGGTAATCCCACAAAGTTAAGAATAGGCTCATCTGGGTCCTCAGAGACCTCTGTGGAAGCGGTGACCTGTCAGAGCCTGACCCACGACGAAAAACATAAGCCCT